>JAODAL010021068.1:0-67898 GCA_025379985.1 Phyllomedusa bahiana | reverse complement strand
TTTTCCTTGAAAAGCCCGTGGGGATTCTTAGAGGGTGTTCCGAAAAGGCCCACAGATTTTCTCCTTCTAGTTCAAGATATCCCTTTCATGGTAAAATAAGGGATACGGCGATACATCACAAGGTCCGGGGTCCCCCGGTTAGGGGGCCCTTTAGAGCCCGATGAGCTCAATCTTCTCAAAAAACGCGTGGTTGGTCTCCCACAGGTTGTTGAAAATTTCAAAAAGCACCCAAAAAAAAGATCGGGTTTTGGGTACGACTCAGGAAGCCCCCGGAACACAAATTATTAGACGCCCCTGTTTTCTAGTCGTCAAAATTTTGTTTGTAAAGAAGATTTATGTGAATGCTGAGCCCTTCATCTTTCAGGGGGGGCCACATGGTAAGGTCTCCCCCTGAATTGGTCAAGTCCTTCTATTTGGCGCTTAAGATGTCAGTTCAGCAGGGAAGGTAAAAAATTTTGCTTACACCCCCCCAATTGCTTTGAAAGGGAAGTCATGCCCCCGCCCAGGGGGAAATTTTGATTGGACAGCTGCCTATATCTGCCAGTGTGACCACCTTTTTGTTCACGGACAGTCCTGCATCCCCAATGGGGGAAAAGGATCAAGGTTCTGCACCGTTGATGCGGGGTGAGAGCAAAAGGGGGGTGGGGTGCCAGTCATGCTAGCTGCACTCTGTGGAAGGCTTGACGGGTATCAGGGAGGGGGTTTTAACTGTTCAAAGGATCCGCTTGCGCTGTTGGGGGGGCCCTGCAGGGACATACTTGGAAAGCATAGGGGTCAAAATGGAGAGACATTCCATGACGACCCCCTTGACCATGAGGGGGAATGTGCGGGTGAGCTGCATCATAAGGAAAAAGAGCCCGGGGGCTGTGGTTTACCAATGGCCCCTGGGAAAGGGTTTGGGGAGGCTCGTGTCTGCCAGAGAGCTGATGGTGAGAAAGGGGGCCCCTTAGAACCCCCTGGTGCTTGCGTAGTTATATAGGGGGGAATGAATCCCTTTGCTGGGGGCTTTGGGGGAGATCGCGGGGTTTTCCCCCGCTGTTAGGGGGGCAAACAGCCCTCCTGTTCGGTGGGGAGAGCCCCATTAAATAGGGTATGGGTGAGTCTCCCCCTAAAAGCAGGGGTCTGGGCCCAAAAACTGGAGGAGCCGGGGGAAAACCCGGTGGGCCCGACCCTTTTTATTTAACTGGGCCCCGGGAGCCGACATGCGCTGAGTCCCGCGCGCCTCACCGCGCTGCAGGGTAAATGTTCCTCCGGGCGCCTGTCCCCGGCTCCATGGGGGGGGCCCCCCGTGACAGAGGCTCCCCGCTGCTGGAGGGGAGTTCCCTTCGGGGGACTTTCCCAAATACAGAGGTGCAATCGCCGGTCCGAACGGGGGGGAAAAGCCCCCCGGGCTGGTAAAGGCTGCAGGTTGTTAGCGCTCGCTCCTGCTCTCTGCCTGGGGAAAGAGGCTGTGATAACCACGAGGGGGGCCTTTCTTGGGGGCCCTCCTCCCCCAGCCTTCCCCTTCTCAGCGGCCGCGGGGGAAAAAAAATTTCCGGGGCCCCTTCTCTTTGTCCGGGGGCTCGGACCGACCTGGGCCTGTTTCCGGAGGTTTTTCCCATCTTTTTCAGGGTGGAAGTCTTTAAAGCTGTGTAAAGGTCGAGGACTCCTGAACTGTGATTCCACTGCCTGGTTAGGCCACCCCCCCATCCATTTTATTTTTAAATTTAACTAGCAAGGACCCAGTTTCAACCCCCAAATTTCCTGTAAATTCCGAAAATTTATCCCAGGTATCGGAAAGAATGGGACACTAAAGGGTATATCTCCAGGGAAAAATTGACCCACGCATCCACGGGCATAAAGAAAAGACTCCCCCAAATTTAATTGTCAACCCGGGTAGGCACCATGGGGCCTTTAATGTCATTAATTGCCTCTTGCAAAACCGCCAGTATTACCCCAAAAAAGGGGATAATCATTCATAAAAGGCATTTTGTCCCCCAGCCCCCCTCTCCAAAAGCCTTTAATAGGGGTTTGCTTAATCTGACTGCTAAACGGCTCAATTCCGGGGCAAATTGCAAGGGAGACAAAGGGCATCCCTTCTTGCCCCCCTTCGAAAAATAAAAAGTCTCTATTGAAATATTAGGACTGCACCCTCCCTTGGGATCAGTATAAAACAGTTTAAATCCAGGATATAAATTTTTGGCCAAAACCCCAAATTTTATGTAAAACCACCCATAAAATTCCCATTCCACACTATCAAAGGGCCTTACACATCTAAAAACAAATCACCTAGCCCCACTTATCAACAGGAAGCTGCAGGTTCAGGTCATCCCCGTAAATTATTGACGTATCCCTCTTTTGGTAAAAAAACCGGGCCTATCAGGAGCACAAAATTGATCCCCACCGAAAGTTAGTCGTTCGCAAACACTTTGCTATATTTGGTATCCACGGGGGATTAAGAAATGGCCTGTAACTCAGGAGAAATGGATCTTATCGGTTTTTTAATAAACTATTATACCCGCCTCTTGCATTAAGCAGGTAGCCTGCCCGTGTTTCTGCATCCAAAAACCCCAACAATTAAAACCCAAACCCTCCCTAAACTGTGGTAAATCATTTTGGAAATCCATCCAACCCTGGGATTTATTAATTTCTAAAGTCTTAATGCCACCTACTCCCTCTGAGTAGGGGCTCCACCCCCTCCCCGCTTTTGCACTTAACATGGGAGATCTAACCCCCGTAAATATTGTTGAATCTGAAAAGGGGGGAAACCTAAATCTTGATGTTATAAATGTTTAAAAATCCCCCAATTTTCCCCAAAACATCCAAGGGTTCTGTCATTAAGGCGCCTGAGGCGTGTCGTAGAGCGGTATAAACTGGCCCCCTCTGGGAATTTTAATGATAGGGGGAAAAGAACGGCCCGCCCGCCCCCTTTACCCAAAAAAAGTTTTCTTTTTAAAAAAAACGTTTTTTTTCAGCAGATTCAATAGAAATGTGTTTTTGTGATCCGCGCCTTACGCAGTTCCTCCCCCCGGTTTTGGATCGGAGCAAACAATCCCATTCCTAGCACATTTCTTGCTCAGGATGTTTTTTCAAGCTCCCTTTTTAATTCATTGGGGGAATTTCCCCCGGGCAGCCCCCCTCTAAGGACGCCTTCATAGTGTCCCACCTATACTGGATCGGAGTGTCCCATTTATCTGAAAAAATTCCCCAAACTAAAAGCCAATTTAACTGAAACCATTAGGGGCATCCAGATGCATTTAAAACTCCACCGCCCATATTTCCATGGGTAAATCAGGGAAATTTTAACGTATCCAACTTGGCGAATGATCAGAAAAAGGAGCATTAAGATACTCATTTTAGTTACCATTTGACACAGCCCTGATTACCCAAAACCAATCATTCAGACAAAGGTTAAACATATAGAATAACAGAATAGTGAAATCATTAAGGTGTTTTTGCACGCCCCGATGTTACAATTTCCCAAACCCCAATCAGTTTCCCAAAAGGAGTCAAGCTGAGGGGAGTATACATTATTTTTGATAATTTATCCCAATGGGTCCACCACAGTAAAAAAAATCCCCCTAATAAAACGGGGGCATCGGATAACCCCCACAAAGTTAAGCACTGCTTTTTAAGGGACTGCAATTATAGGTGGAGGGATTAAATGTTTACCCAAAAAAAATGTACAAGTTATATTTTAAAGTTTAAAAACAATATATCTCCCAAACCCCCTCTCTTCAAACCAGACATTCAAAAAAGGGAAAGGATTTATGGGTAATAATACTGACTCCCCTTGAATAAATTACTGTGAAAACAAGACTTTGCCCACCCACCCAGCCATTTGAAGTCACAGTACTGTATTTGGGCACTAAATGTTTTCTCTTGAATAAACAATATGCGGCTGATATTGGGAAAAAAAAATTAAACATAGCAATCTTTTGTTTTGGCTCAATCAGTCCCTGACATTCCAGAAGCATGTTTCTTATCCGCCCCCAACATCCCCCTGCCCATTAAGTGCCCAGAACTTCAACGCAAAAATGAGGATGGAACCCTCCGACCCGCCTCACAAAAGTAAGCAAGAGCATTTTTGGAGACAGATAAAACCCCCCTCCCTCAAAATAACATGTAAACCCACAAAAGTAAAAATTACAAAATACAGAAAATTTAAAAAAAAGGGAAAATTGTAAACAGCCCAAAAAAAGGGCTCAAGTCCTCCATAAAAAAAAACGGAAAGGAAGGCAACAGTTAACTGCATAAATAAAGATAACATTCTTCTCCCCAAACCCTCCCCGCTCCTAAAAAGTATTTTTAAAATGAAACAAGACCGGGTTGGAGCAGGACAAAAAATAAAAACAAGGAATCAAGAGGGGGAATGAAAAAAAAGTTACAATGGTGATCCTTTTTCTCCCGGAATCCTCTGGAAGCTGCACTTTGTTAGAGGTTCATTCTGGTCGATCCACGCAAGGCTCTTGAGTTTCAAGAAAGCGTAGGTTTTAACGCACCCATCGGAAACTGGGGGAATAGCATGGCGTAATTTCACCCCCAAGCCCCGGAGCCCCCCTCTTACATCCTGGAAAATGCGCTCTTCTTTTTTGAACCTCTGTAGAAAACCGGGTAGAAGGATCTGAAAAAGCCGTCCACCAGCTCCGCTGAAGGCGCGCTTTGCGCGTATAGTGCTCTATCTTTAAAGTGCAGCAGCTTTTAAACCGCACGATCTAGGTGGGGTCCCGGAGGTAATGGCCGATTGGGGGCCCTGTGCGCCCTTTTTAAATGCGAACAAGAAGTAAAGGAGTCCTTTCCAAAGATATTTTTGAGCCCGTCTCAAAAACTCTGATGGGGTTGCGGCCCCCTCTAGGATCCCTCCTTGGCGATAGTGCTTAATCATCTAAAAGCGACTCACAGTCCCCCCTGCAAAGGATTGAATTGATCCCCAAAACACTGATTTGGTTTTTAGCAGCTTTTGACCCACTCAGCATACGTGCATATCTGCCCCATGATGTTGATATCCTCTTTAGTCCCCCAACTTTTTAGTCGGGGGGATAAAGCAGTATGGCATTGGTGAACAGCTTGAAGACACCCTCAGCGAAAGGGTCCCCGTATCTTGCTGTGCTTGTAAACTAGGGGTGACCTGTGTATTTGTTTTTAGGTCTACTCCTGTTGCATGCTGCTGGCCTTATCTCTTTTCCCGTGCTCCTTGCTTGTCTTCACAGCCACCTTGTATATTTCCACAGCTGCGTTTTTACTGGGAACTCTGTCCAGGGAAATGGGGAAAGGGTTGTGGCATTTGGGCAATTTTTCCAGTGTCCCATGCGGTACCGTTTGCTTTCCCTGTGATCTTGCAAACCACGCTGTCCCCGGGGGTTCTTGTTCGACCCCCCCTCCACCTTCTGTGCTCCTTGTTCCGGCTTTATCACTAAGGTTGGAAAGTGACCAGAATACTCCGGGGAGTATGAAAACACTTCTGCTTGTTGTCCACGAGTTTGTAAGTCCAAAACCTGCTCCAACACGGATTTTCAAAGGGCAAGTGCTGGAGCTCCCTTAAAGCGCTGTCAGCTGCTTGTCGGCCCGCCCCCGGGTTAAGTCCCTTAACACGAGCGGTTCTCTTACACAAGCCGCGTGGGGAAATCCCTCTCCCCAATGCGTGTTCTAGACCAAACAGCCCGCTCTTCTGGGAGGACACTTTCAAGGGCCTGGAAACCCTTTTTACTGATGGGTTTAAAATTTTTCCCCAAACTCTTTCCAAACAGGAGAAACACTTCCTCCTCCCCCTCCTCCTCCCAAAAGTCCTCTTTGGCTCCCAAATTCTCCCTTTCCCCCTCCGTCCCCGGCCCCCCAAAACTTTCCCCCTTAATCAGGCAACACCACACTTCAAACTTGGATGTTCGGCCCATCACTGGGGAAGAGGGCTTACTACAGCCCCTTTTTACACCCCGTCCCCCCGGCTTAAGGTTTTCCCTCCCGGGAACCTTAGTTTTCACCAATTTTTTTCTAAAATTGGCATTCTGCCAAAGTTTTGGAACGTTGGGATGCCGATCTTAGGTTCAGTCCCGGGAAAACCCCTGGGTCTTCCAGAGGCACTTTGACCTTGATTCCGCGTGTTTTGGTTTTTCCCTTTGGAAGCCACCACTCCTCGTCAAAATTGGGGGACTCAGGGAGAAAGGAGTTTTCTCTTTGGAGGGAGGAGGGTTGGCCAAAAAAAAACATGGTCTCAACGGGTTTCCCGGGGTAACTCCCGGGCGGCCCTTCCCCCCCCTTCCGCCTTACCAAGACTGGTATATTTTTTTGTGTTGGGGGATCATCGAGACCCGGGTTCCCATCGCCAACAATTTTCCCTCTCTCGGGCAGATTGTTCCCTTACCATCACTCGTTCTCACTGTGCAAAGAGCTCTTCAATCTCTGATTCACCGCCAACTCGCGGGGAGTCATCCGACGAGCAACCAGGTAATAAATTTCCTTAACCTTTCTGTGATGATCTCCCATCCAGGTTTGGGGAGTCCACTTTGGCTCTTTTCCTCACTCGGGACATCATGAGACCTGATATGGGCAAATCTTATTTCTCCGATACTTCATCATTTAAAGGAGAATATTCCCGTGGTTGAGTGTACTGTATTTATTATAGACCCACACCAGCGCAGCCTACAAAGTGTCGGCAACATCTCCTCTTGTCTTCTTCTAAGGTCCGTAACATTTGCATCAAGCGCCATTCCTTGTGGGTGGTATGGAGTGGTCCGTGTCTTCCTGATTTGTCACAAACGACACAGTTATTCGATCACCTTGCACCTCAAAGCAGGCCCTCTGATCGAATGTAGCTGATTGGGGCCAGCGTACACTAGTATTAAAATTCTTCACAAGGACAGGTGGCGGGTCTCCGCTGTTTGGTCCAGGTCGGAATTGCCACAGACAAATTTGGTGAAGTGGTCTATTTATAACAAACAGATATTTGAATCCCCGTATTGGCATTCCTCCACAGTAAGGTAGGTCCATCATGACCAGCTGTAGGTAGATAAAACGATGAATATTTCCTCACTGGCGCCTCCTGCTGTTCCATGGTCTCTTGCTAACCCACAATTCCTACTTCTTTTGCATTACGAATCTCTGTCAGGTTTTCTACTGTTAGGGTGGAAATAGTGACTTGTAGCCACTCAAAGTTCTTAGCAGGGCCAAAATGCCCCATTTCTCGAGTGCAACCACTGGATAATGCCTCTACCTCTTTGGAATGGTACCACCACTTGCCAGACAGTGTAAATTTCCAAAGGGCAGTGCATTGACGGTAGAGTTACCCTTCTCGGACCTTCAGTCGTTCCTTCTGCTGCCATAGCTTCATTCCCTTCCGGCGACAGGACTTCCATTTTACTTCTGGTGTGGGAATTGAATTACTCTGGAGCCAGCCTCGTACTCCTTTCGTATCTGAGGGTCACTACCCTGTTGGACTTCTCCAGTCTTCAACTGTGCCTCAGTCACCCTTCAGTAGCTTGGTCCGACACAGTTGCGGACCTCTGGAGCAAACCTTGGTCGATTTGAAGTTAGGAGTCTCATTCTTCTCCCGTTCTTCATCGGTGACGCCGCATGGGCCTTTCACGGGGTTACGGGAAAGTGCATCTGCATTAGTGTTTTCTCTCCCATGGACGATACCAGTTGGAAATTTACTAGCTGAGCCCGGGCCATCCCATTCTGACTCCAAAGCCCAACTTGGCGGTATTCCAGACTGCACCAGGGGGTTATTGTCGGTCACCAACGTAAACTGTGCACCTGTCAAAATGTCCGGCAAATACTTTTCCGTTACGGCCAAACCACCGCCAATAACTCTAGTTTGAAGAAACTGTAATTTTCTGGATTCCTCTCCCCATCTTCAGCGTCCGACTGGCATTACGCAATAACTCTATCTTGGCCGGCCATGTATTAGGTAAGGACAGCTCCCAGCCTTTTAGGGGACTCCCGTCGGGTTTGTAACAAAAGGGCAAGTGAAGTATGGTTAGCTATATATTGGGGCAATAGTTAAATGTCCTTTAGTTTCTAGGAAGGCCCATTCCAGCATACCTTGTTCCATGGACGTGTTCTTCGCTTTGCCTCCTCCGGGCCGCCCTGGAGTAGGAGCTTATTAACGGTGGCGGTAACTGCTACAATTCTTTCATGAACCGTCGGTAGTAACCTATAAGTCCGAGAAAAGATTCGTTCATTGGCCGGTTGTGAGGGGTGGGCCACTGCTGCACTGCGTACCGAACTTTGGAGTCTAGGGGCTAGTACCCCATCTTAGAGGGACTACTGTCCTTGGTACTCGATACTGTCCCCTGAAACAGATGACTTTAGAGGGTTTAAGCTTTAACCCATGCGACTCTAACATGCTAGCACGCGATCCAGTTGTTTAGGTGTTCCGCGAAGGTGGGTGAGGAATATAATGATGTCATCCAGATAAATGAGAGCACATCATTATTCAAATCCCAAACACAGTTCCCATCAACTCTCAAATGTTTGCAGGGGCATTATTAAATCCAGTCGGCATGCATAGAAACTCAAAACAGTCCTAGGAGTAACAAAAGCGTCTTCTCCCGGACCTTCTCGGCAATTGGGACCTGCCAGTAACCAACTTGCTAGATCCAGAGTGGAGCAATACTGAGCCAATCTAGGGGCCACCAGGGAATCTTCAATGAGGGGTATTGGGTAAAGCTCTCTCACCCGTGCAAGCGTTATAAGAAGCCTATAATCGACGCCAGAACCAGAGAGTCCATCCTTTTTCTTTACTAACACGATTGGGAGGCCAGGGGCTCTTACTGGGATGAATCACCCATGTTGCTCCCTGCATTTGCTTTAACATGTCTGACCTCTCTGATAAAAAAGGGCTGGAGGAATCTGTCGGTAACGCTGCCGAACCGGTGCTGCTATCTGGCGGTCAGTCTGGGATCTCGTGCTCAAAGGTCTGCGTGAGGCTGAAGTCGAGACTCAAGTGGGAGAAAAGCCCCCATCAGTGGGGCAGAACAAGCGACAACTTCACTTTTTCATCTACATGTCAACTTCAGTCCCTTTCTGGGCACCACTGTGTTCATGACACTCTCAAGAGCGGGAAGAGGTTCTTGCCCTCACCTGGCACAGGGTTAACTATTCCCGCTTCCCTCTCGGCCACTCTAGCTCCCAAGGTCTGTACTCTTGTACCGGGTATACCTCTGCCATGTGTTCTCGAGAAGGCAGTGGTCACTGCAGATCATTTACATTTATGGACCGAACCAGTATCCGGCACGGCATATGTTCACACAGAGTGCTTCCCAATGCTTACTTCCCTTCAATCTGGAAAAAGCGGCTCTACCCATCACTGTATTACCTGTAGCTTCCTAATCTGTATCCTACAGGGAGGGAGATCAGCAACTCGTGCCTCGCCTGTACACTTATTGGTTGAGAATGAGGTACTCTAATACTGCCCAGTGCCCCCCATTCCAGCTCCGCTTTTATCTGGCACTGTTGGAAAGCCCGCTGTAGAGCCTGATGGGGTGGTCGTAATGATAGGTTTACCCGCTTTCCGGTTCTCCTTCTTCCTCCCCCCCCCTTTCCCACCCCTTTCCCCTCCACCTCCCCTCCCCCTTTCCAGGTTACTTCGGTCCCAGCTCATGGGCCATCAGGTCCATCAACGGACTTGTGTAACATTCATACCCAGAATCATGGTACTGTTGAATCCATAGTATTCTGTACTACCACCACCCCTTCCTTTCACCAGGTGTCCAGGGATCAATGTCAGCTTGCATGACCCATACAATCTGAATAGGAAGGTTATTAGCGGTTTTTAGACACACCCAAGAGGCGCTGTCTTTAACATGGCGGGTGGAAAGTGTCTCTCAAAGCCGGACTAGCGAGGGTGGTGACTTGCGATACCGTTATCCAGCAGGGCAGGTCAATTCCACCACATAAACCTGGCTTGATAACCGGGCTTCTCCCCAATTAAGTCTTTAGCCTTCCAGAAAGGCAATATCTCAGCATTCCCTCCTGCGGTACGCCCCACAACCGCTGGCAGATCTAGTTTACAATCCCCTCTGTTAGGTCTCTACCTGACATCGACAGTTCTTCCTAGGTGGCCTACTTTCGTCACACTCCAACACCTCGTGTTCGTTATCTCTCATTCTTGTAGGAATCCCCACCTTTCGGATGTGAATTCCCTGTTGCGGGTGGTCCCATGGGCCCGGTATGTCAGTCTACTACTTGAGTCACAAAAGTCCCTTGAAGTTCTCTAGCGCTTCCTCCAGGGAATTTACATTCTAGACTACAGTGTATTCTCTCGGACTGGTGCTACCTTGCTTGTGGCTGGTGTGGACGGCTGGGTAGTGTATCGCCGGACCCACCGCAAGCGATGGTAGTTAAGCCACCGCCAGGGAAACAGAATTAAAGTAGCCCCCGGTTTTCGCCAGAGCCCGCCGCAAAGCGGGATGGGACTTGCTGCGGGCGTGAGGCTACCAGTCGTCCCCCTGACGTGATTGCTTGTGGTGGCGGACGTTGGTGCAGCGTGTAATAGAATCGTATGTGGTAGTCCGAGAATGTAGTCGTGGGCAGGCAGAAGGTAGGGCAGGCGCAATGGTTCGTGGGGTCATGGACAGGCAGAAGGTCAGGGCAGGCGGCAGAGGTTCGGAGTCGGGAAAACGTAGCGAGAGTCTGGAACACGGTTTAAAGCAGGAATACACTTAAGGAACGCTTTCCCTATGGCTCGGTGGGGCGGCAACGTAAATCCAGCAGGGAGTGACGTGGGTGCAAACACTTATATAGGAACAGCGGCCGGTAATTACCCAATTAAGGCGCACTGTCCCTTTACAATTAACAGGGACGAGCGCGCGGTAGGGGGCGCGCATGCGCATTTCGGCCGGAAGGGGATGGGACGGACGGAAAGCGAGGCCAGTGAGTGGATGGGAGGGTGGCGCCGCGGCCGGCCGTGCGGCTGCGGGCCCCCGTTCAACGCTTGCCCGTGGGGACCCCGTTTATGGGGAACGCTGGGTGCGACACGCGGTATGTGGCCCGGGGACCGCGGCGCAACGCCGTTACAGTACCCCCCCCCTTAGGCTCTCCCACCTTTTTAGGCTGCAGAATATGAGGATGAGACTCCCGATTCAGGATGTTAGATTCAGGGCTCCAGATCTCTCCTCGGTGTCCGAAGCCCCTCCAATGCCACGAGGAGAAACGAGAAAACGTCTCCCTCTGACCGTCTTCTAGCTAAATGTCCTTTACTCGAAGATGTCAGTGGATTCTCGAACTATGGGGAAGGCGTCACTTTCTTCGATGAGAACCGGTTCAGAACCAGAGGCTTAAGGAGGGATACATGAAATGCGTTGTGGATCCGGAGAGATGGAGGCAGACATAAGCTTGTATGTTACGGGTTTCAATTTGCCGAAGGAAGAACCTTGATAGGGCCAATTCTTAGACTAGGGACCTTTCAGGCGCACATATCCTTGACGGTGAGCAAACTTGGTCCCCAGGTGAAGAAAAGTAGGGGCAGGTCTTCTTCCTTTTGTCTGCCTGAGGACTTCATACGGGCAGAGGGCCCCGAAGTATAGACATTCGCGATGCGTCTCCTGCCAGAGGCCTTGATATCTCCGACATGGTCGTTGACAGCAGGGCACATCTGTGTCAAGAAGTTAGAGGTGTGGGGGTGGGTGTGGGTGGCGGCCCATGAGACTACAAAGGACGGCACGGGGAGACGCCGGATGGCTTACGATAGTCCCGATGATGGTTATAGCAAAATTCAGCCCACGGGAGCAGCTCGGGTCCAGTTGTCCTGATATCCGGACAAAAGTGGACGCTGGTATTCTCCTCAGAATCTGGTTCCACTCTCTCCACTTGCCCATTGGACTGAGGTGTTATGTATGCGATGAAAAGTCAACTTGACTTGCAGACGGGAGCCATTAAAGCACGACAGAATCGGGGGAAACAAAAATTGAACACCTCGCGTCGGAGACAATGTGAGAGGTAGTCCATGAAGCCGGGAAGATATGCCGGAAAGAAAAGATTAGCCAATTGTGGGCAGACGGCGGCCAGGTATAGGCACAGTGGGACATTTTAGAGACCGGTCCGTCACGACCCAGATGCTGAATTCCAGAGGAGACTGGTAGCGTCTGTGCGAAGTCCATCGCTATGTGCGGTCCCAGGGAATCTCCTGGCACCGGCAGCGGTGCAATGGGCCTGCGGGGCCTGTGGCGTGGGACCCTTGTCCAGCTGCACTAGTGACACAGGCGAGGGTGAAGTCCTTGACATCCTGTGCTAGAGTCGGCCAACAGTAGTGCCGCGAGATCAAGCCATAAAAGGACTTTCCGAGCTCGGGATGGCCAGCCACCAAAGGAGCTCTATTGCCACCAACTCCAGAATCTTCTTCTGAGAGTGCCAGCGGCACGTAAGTCTTGACCGTAGGAATGTTTTGGAGACCTGCGGTGAGCCACAATGTGAACCAAAACCGTTCGGGGGAATTGATTGTGTTGTGGACGCGGGTTCTCACCGACACGTGCCGAGGCACGAGAGAGGCATCAGCCTTGACGTTATTCTCAGAGGCCGGAAATGTATACGAAAAATCAAACGAGAAAAAAAGGAGACCACTCAAAAGAGAACGGGTCTCTCGGAATCAGGCCGGACAAGACAGGGCTAGTGGAGAACGGCCGTCTTTTAGATCCACAAACGCCTTCTCAGCCTCCGGAGGCCAACCATCTCGGGTCTCGCATTCTTCCTAGTTAGGGGGACGATAGGTGAAACCTAGGTGGAGAAGTGGGGAAAATAAATTGCCTGGTAATATTAGCGACAGCCCAGGAAGCGCTGTTTATCGCTGAAGACCGACAGGGACGGGGCCATTGTTGCACCGCAGAGAGTTTTGACCAGGTCCATCTTTAGGCTTCAGCCGAGACTATGTAGCCGAGGAAAGAGTAGGCTGGTCGATGGAATAAAACATTTCTCAGCTTGGCTTCACAGTTCCGTTGCTGCGCAGCGTTGCAGAACCTGGGCGTACTTGGGCCCGGTGAGTCTGAAGATAGTTCAGGGATGTCTCATCTAGGTACATATGACGCAGGTTGTACAAGAGATCCCGGAAGACATCGTTGACGAGTTCTTGGGAACACGATGGAGCGTTACAGAGCCCAAAGGGCATCACGACTGGGGTACTCAAAATGTCCATCTCGGGTATTGACACGCCGTTTCCCCTCGGTCACCCTCCGAATTCTGTCGAGGTTATAGGCTCCTCGCAAATCCAACTTGGAGAACCTTTTGCCCCCTTGAGACGGTCAAACAGCTTACTGACGATCAAGTGGGACGAGGGTAGCGGTTCTTTACGGTGATCTTATTTAGACCCCTGTAGTCTACTACACGGACAGAGGGACATCCTTCTTCTTGACGAAGAAAAACCGGCTCTGGCTTGACGGGAGGACTTGATGAATGGAATCCTTTCATGCAGGTTTCTCCGAATGTAGGCGACATGGCCTGAGTCTCTGGCTAACGGACAGGGGTAGACCCTCCCACCTTTTCCTCCTTTTCCTTTTCTTTTTTTATCCCCTTCCCCCCCCCCCACGACCGGGTGGAATGGTTCCTTGGGAGGAGGTCAATTGGACAGTCGTTAAGACCGATGTGGTGGCAGCGAATCGGCCTCTTTCTCGGATGAATACATCCCCAAAGTCCTGTTACTCGGCCGGAGGCCTGGCAAAGGCTTGACAAGCGGAGGCGCGAAGAAGTGATAGGCACGGGCCGTTGAGTACCTCCAGCAATGGTTCTGGCATTCCGGTCCCCAACGCAGACTTGTCTGTCTTCATAAGTCGAGCGTAGGGGCGTGAGTTGCAAGCCAGGGAAGCCAAGAGGATCACGAGATAGCACGGGACGAACGTGGAACCCCGATTATATACTTATGTAGCGCCCACTCGGGTGTTCACCGGCCGGGGTTACGTACTGGATGGGGTCACTGAGTAGCTTCCCCACTGACGAATAAATAAGCAGGGGCTTTCTCAGCCAGACATCAGGTTTTGCTAGTCCATGGGGTACCGGGTTACCAGTGAGGCAAGGATTGAAGTTCCGGCAGAGCCTGACGAGTCCAGGAAAGCAGAAACTTCCGGAACGACTGGGACCAGCATCAGTGGTCACCTCACTGCATAAACAGACGTGGATGAGGGGGACACATTGCACCTAGGACCGCCTCTCCTGCCGGGCTCCTGGTGTGAGCGTTTTCCGGGATGCTGGAGACTGTAGCGGACAGCTTCTGCGGAAATTTGGGTCCGGCTGGCCGCATAGAGACATAGCTTTAGGATTCGGCGACGGTTCAAGTCATGCTCCGATAAACTGGGCCCGCGTCACTTGCATTGGGGTTCCACTCAGAGGGCTTGAGCGGGACAGCAATGGCAGGATGCTGGAAAACCGGGGCCAGGTGAACCGCCGACGAGGGGCCGTTTTTTTTTGCAGAGTCTCCTTTCCTGCCGCAGCTCCTCCTGCCTCTCTGCGAACCCTTATATCAATCCAAGTTGCTAGCAGGATTGTTCACTCAGGGAGGTACGGGAAGGATCTCTTGCTGCCCAAAGCGTCCTTTACCGGCTGGACAGGCCCTTTTTGAAAGTGGCACAGAGGGCGGCATCATTTCACGGTGAGCTCCGAAGCCAGGTACGGAACTGCTACCTCATAGTCACCACCGAGAAGTCGCCCTGACGAAGGCTCAAGGAGGGCGGTCTCAGCAGAGGAAGCCACGCCACCGGTCCTCGAGATGGGCGGAAAATTCCTGGAGATAAGGTTCTGTAGATTCCGCAGAGTCACAGGATCATTCCGTCCCAGAGGGGAGTCGCCCAAGGACCAGGGCTTCCCGGATAGTAGGCTCACCTCACGAAGGCCACTTTTTTAGACCTCTCCGAGGGAAACTGATCCGCATCTTGTTCTATGTGCATCGAGCACTGGGTAATGAAAACCCGGCAGAGCTTGGATCCCGGCAAAGCTGATGGGTAAAGGGTGGCCGAAGCTAGGGTCCCATGGTAGGCAATGGAATGGCGAGCTTAGACAGGAGTCACCGTCGAGGCCACAGGTGGAGACTGTGCTGGGAATGCGGAGTGGAGCTGACGTATCATGGCGGGGAGAGCTTGGCACAACTGCTGTGCCTGTGTGCGATTTGCTGCGACTGCTGGACAACCAACCGTCGTAAGATCCGCTTGCTTGGCAGGGGCTCTTGGCGGGATCCATGGCTGGATCTAACTGTTGACGGCTGGGGGTAGTGGATCCGCGGACCACCGGCTATCGATGGTAGTTAAGCCACGCCAGGGAACGGAATCTAATGTAGCCCGATTTTAACCAGAGCCCGCCTCCCCAAAGCGGGATGGACTAGCTGCGGCGTGAGGGCTACCAGGTCATCCCCCCTGAAGTGACTTGCTTGCGGTGGCGGCCGAGGTGCAGCGTGGTACAGAATCGTAGGTGGTATTAACGTTTAGGTCCGAGAATGAGTCGTGATGGGCAGCCGAGGTCAGGGCAGGCGGCAGGCTATGGTTAGTGGTGTGGACAGGCAGAAGGTCAGGGAGGCGGCAGAGGTCGGAGTCGGGGAAACGTATTAGCGAGAGGTCTGGTACACGGTTAAAGCAAGAATACACTTTGAGGAAACGCTTTCTCTATGGCTCGGGGCAAACGTAGATCCAGCAGGGAAGTGACGTGGTGCAAAACCTTATATTAGGAAACAGCGCCGGCTATTACCCCAATTACCGACGCACTGTCCCTTTAATATTCACAGGGGACGGAGCGGCCACGAGCACGCGCTAGGGGGGCGCGCATGCGCCTTCGGCCGGCAGGGGCCGAGGGACCGGACGGGAGCGAGCACAGGTGAGTGGATGGGTACACACTCGTTGAACTAACAACACGAAAACAAGGGTGGCGCGCGGGCAGGTCCGTGCGGCCGCGGCGCCCCCCGTCACGCTGGAGACCGTTATGGGAAAAGGGGTGCGACTAGGTCACGTGGCCCGGACCGCGGCGCAACCTGTTTACAGTGGCCCTAACCGAGGTCACCTCCACTTCCTCCTCTTCTCCAACGTGATCGTTTCCTTTAACACTTGGTGGAGGTCAGGTGGGGGTCAGTTAACTTGCTCCCTCAAGGTTCCTCCGTAGTGTCTTGACCTCTCAATCCTAGCAGAAATTGATCTCGCACCAGCAGCTCTGTATTGGCGAAGTGCAAGAGCGCCAGTTTCTTCTTCTTTGCCAAAGCATGTCATAAGCTCCTGTAGGCCGTTGCATACTGGGGTAGTGTCTCGTTCTCTTTCTAACAACGGGCAAAGAATCTTTCCTTAACACTGCTTCTGACAAGACCTCTCCATAACATTCTCTGGATACTCAGGATTGCTCAATACTTGCCCCTTGACGTGTAAGAGTGCAGCATAAATGCTTTCTTTTCCGGGCTTCTCCTTCAAGGGTACTCGTGACATTCTGCTTTCAGATGTGGAGCGATGTGACACAACCGGGAGCCCTTCTAAACTTTCCTTCAATCTTCGAGGCGAAACATTGTCACAATTAAACTTGGGTAAGTGGCTCAGTAGAGCGGCGCCCCCGGGACTGTAGGGTGAGACGCTGGACGAGTACTCGGTCAGTCGCCATAACTGTACCTCCTGCCGACTATGCAAATGTAAAGAACGGCAACCAAACAGGCAGAGTACTTTTCTTCTTACTTTATGAACAAGAGAGAATATAAACAGTTAACAAGGAGGTATTACTCACAGGTTTGGTATTAAGTCCTTAATCACGTAGCTGTCTCCTCTCATAGCGCAAGCATGCATGTGGGAGACTCCCTCTCCCAATAATGCATGTTCTGAGACCCAAACAGCAGCTCTTCTGGTTAGGACCACTTACAGAGGAACTAAGTAAACCCTTCTATCTGATGGTTTAGTATCAGGCTCCACCCACTTCTCTTACAGACAGGGAGAAACGCTCTCACTCCTCCTCACTCCTCCACAGGTTACTCTCTGGCTGGCCAACTCCTCCCTTTCCTTTCTGTCCATGTGTTCCCTCAAAAACGTTTCCCCCTGTAATCAGGCAACTTCTAACTTATCTTGGAGGTTTTCTGGGCGCCATCTACTGGGCAAGAGGACTTACTACAGCCCCTTGTTACAGCATTAAAAGAGTTCTCTTACCACAATGATAAGCTTTAAACATGTAGGCAAAGGTGGTTAAAGATTATTACCAAATACATTGCTGTTCTGATTCACTTCAGTGTAAGAGCAGATCTTATTTCATCCTCGTTAACACAAGCTTCTCTAGGTTACTACCATCTCTCTGCTATCATTGATCCAGCAGCCCTGCCTGACCATGGTAACATTACTCCATTCTATATCTTATCAGCAGCACAGGAGCTTATTTATCTAAGTTATGTTACTGACAAACTCTAACCCTTTAGAGCTCTGCAGCCTTCTTCCCTATTGTTTAAATGCTTCTGTTAGCATTGTACCTCTAAGGTACCGTTCAGACGGCTTATCCACAGCGTAATTGCGGGACGGATTTCGCCCGCAATGACGGCGTGTGTACGGGGACGGGGCGGGGGTGTGGGGCGTATAGCTCGCCGGCCCCATAGACTTTCATTATCCATGGCGCGTATCCCGCCGGGATAATTG
The DNA here is from genome assembly GCA_025379985.1 of Phyllomedusa bahiana. Taxonomy (NCBI): domain Eukaryota; kingdom Metazoa; phylum Chordata; class Amphibia; order Anura; family Hylidae; genus Phyllomedusa; species Phyllomedusa bahiana. The sequence continues at coordinate 50,364 of JAODAL010021068.1, read as the reverse complement.
ACATGTCACTTTCTCCCCGTCGCCATATTCGTGAGCTGGAGGAGAGGAGACGGAAATCCATAGTTCTCTATGCGAATCTGTGCATTACCGTAATGACTGGAGGATTTCAGCCGTATTTTGCCCACAGTACGGTCGCGAATATACGGACTGAAATCTGTCCCAAAATAAGCTGTGTGAACATAGCCTAACAGTCTCAACTAGGATGCTACCCACTGCTGTAAAGCCACCCACAGACTAACCAGGAAGCATGAGTCTGAAGCTGGCTGTGAAGAGCAGGCTTTGTGAAACTATTAGAGAGGAAAAGACTTTCACAAGTTCCTTATTTACAGATTCCCAATTCAAAACTGGTAAATTTACTTATTTTGTAATTCTTTTTTTTAATTAGAAATTTCTCAAACTATTACGTCTTTCCCCTTAAAGTGATTGCCATGCCCCCATGGCTAGTCAAATTAATATTTTTACTCTATATTATCTTCACACCTCAGCAATGTCTTTAATTTGGTAATAATGGAAGGCTCTTTTTCCCTCAGAGATGTTACAAGCTACTATTGTCACAAAACCAAAAAGCAGGAAAAAAATCACTGACGCCTCTCCGAACTTTAGAAGAATATCACTTCTTAATTCCCATATAAAAATGTTGCCTTGTAACCTGTAACATATACAACCTGTCTTTAGGAACCTGGGAGATACTGGGGATTTTACTGGTGCTTATCTGTAAACCTTTTCTACATCACTCCTGCAATCTTCCTGAAGTGGACCACATTAGATAACTATAAGTTACGCATCTCCAGTCCAAGATAAGGGTAAAATATTTAAAAATTATAACCCCAGTACTCGCATTCCTAAATACCACCATTTCGAAAAAGATCAAAGGCAATAAAGTTTTCTATTATATTTTATCCAAATATTTTTCCTATACGAAAAATAGCAATTGATCAAAATGCTTTTGGCTAATCCTTTCAAAACTTCCTTTATAGAGTTAGGGGCTTTAACAATATCAAAAACTCTTTGCATCTTTGCATGGTATTACAGATCTCTTCATTTATCAATAATCTATCTTAATGCATCCCTGAGCTGGAAATTATGGGCGACATGTATGATCTAGGCGCATAGTGGCCCGTTCTAAATTGCTTTAAAGCAGTATAGAATGTGCCAGAATGTATGAACCTGTTCTACTGCGGGTCATAGATTTAGCACTTTCTAGTTCCAAAACGACAACTCAGACTCAGTTAAACCACTTTTAACTTGGTCTGCCTGTTCCAGCACTAATGCGCCTAGTTTTGCCATCCTCCCATTATAAATGTGTAGAATCATATGGCGGTGGTGCGACACCAGAACGCGACGCCTCCAGAACACCCCACATCTGCGGGCACATTACAATTTGCACGGCGCTGCAAAAATATGCCTAATTTTGGAGGAGGTAGTCCATTGAGTGCGACGTGACCTCATACTTCTAGAGAACAGGACTGCACCAGTTTTTGGGCTGAAAGCACCCCAGAATACTGGCACAGCCCTGTACATATATGTCGTCCTATATGGAGCTACAGGAGCCCTACTGCACAGATTCTACCTGTGCAATCTTTTATGCCCCTTTTGGAATAATATGTTCTGTCTGATTTTTAAACTTGCATTTGGGCCATGCCCCAGCAGTCCAGAATTTGCTTTATGTTTCATAGTTATCAAATCAGTTATAAATAAACCCTAGTGGCTCATGCTCTTCCTCGTGATATCTAGATATTGGAAAGTAGGACATTGACCTCCCTGCCAAGCCACGTTTAGATTTTGTCTGGACAGCGTCACATACAAAGAGGCCTGGAGCAGAGTGGGGATGTAAGGAACTTCTTTTTCACCTCCTTCTACATAACTTTCCGTTTATAATGAGAAAGACATGGTAATGGCCTGGTGAATGGTGACATCTTGTGGCTGAAGCACAGACGTTATCAATATGGAGCGAAAGAGTTTTTCTGTTGATGTTAGCTGTCTACTGCTCCTGTGATCTTTGGGTTGACTTTGGACAAGTGATCCTGTCAAAACATTAGGACCATTCCTTCCTTCCTAAACTAGACTCCCAAGATCTTGATAAAGTCTGGTTGAATGGAGGAGGGGGATGTGTTGGTGGGAATCATGGCCCAATCTAAAAAAAAGAATGGCCTGCAATTTCCAACAGTTGGCAGAGGCCCCTAAAGCCCAAACAAACTGTTCATTGGTCTAGTTGAGATCCGTCACTGAAGGCTTATCTGTGCAAAAGATGGTCATGTCACCCATGTACAGTGAGCACTTGGCCACTTGCTAGTCTGGTCCTGGTGCAGTTATAAACGCAGCGAACAATTCTATAACACAAGCGACATGTGAAAACTAAGCTTTTGTGACTCTACTCTGGAGAGGTACAATTCCATTTTAAGGTACCCTGACAAATACTGGCAACGTAATGCACAAATGCAGTGTGAATGGATCCTTAGAAATTCTTTCTAGGGGAAAAAAATTAAATTAATATTCTACTGAACAAGTTTTCTAGTCAGACAAGTTAATTCACTGAGACCAGGGTCGCCATCAGAAATTTCAAGACCCCATACAGTCAAAACACCTGCCCTCCCACTTCCACCAAAAAAATCTTTGTGGGGTGAATAAGATTGAAAATTCAATTGTGCCATTATTTTTAGGATTAGTTTTTGTTGGAGTTTAAACCAGAGCTGTGGAGTTGGTAAGCCAAAGCTCCGACTCCCACTTCAATTCCCACTCCCTCATCACATGGTGCATATTTAAGTGATAACTTTACTGTAGTATATATGGTTTTATATTAAATTATTCCAAGGATTTTATTACCCTTATGATACAGTGAGCTTAGGTAGAACTTAGGTAGAACATACACTGACAAGCAAAATGGTAACAATATTTTGAACCTTTGACTTTCAGGTTCCATAATTACCATCCACTACAGCTTTGAATGTGAGACTGCCATCATTTTATACAACAATCATCTTACCTATCTTATACATACATTTGACTTGCATCTGCTTAGGTTCTGCAAACTTTCTTGTCATATAAACTGCATTGTTACGTTTTTAACTCCTGAAAATAAAAATGTAAAAATTTTACTATTTTGTTAGTATTGGTAAATCCACCGTTGGGCTTTCAAGCACTGCCGGATCTTCTGGGGCTATGGATAAATCAAAGGCATGTCTTGACCAAAATCTAGTCACATTTCTTTTCTACATGTTCCCAATGTTGGTGCATAGTGGACTTGGGTACGAATACAGCTTTTTCTTAAACTCTACCCACAAGTGTTCAATTGGGTTGAGGTCTGGGGATTGTGGAGGTCAATGCAGCAACTCTGCTTCATTATCATTGAATAATTTCTTCATAAACTTAACGTATGCTGTGGGTCGATGTCCTTTTCATACTCATAGTACTCGAATGGAAGAAGTAACTCATCTTTTAGGACACTCATTATAGCCTCAGCTTTGAGATCACATCGACATCGGTCAAGTATCCAACATCTTTGGCTATGAAAACAACCCCATATCTTCAGGCTTCCTCCACCGAATGTGACAGTTTCTTCAATTTCTTGATCTGTTATCCCTCTTTTCCTTTCATTCTTCCAAACCCATTCGCCCCCATCAAAGCCCGGTCTATTGACTTTGGTCCCATTGCTCCAAATCATCTGTTTCCAATCTTCTACAGTCCACTTTTGTACTGTTTTACAAACTCAAGCCAACGCTTTTCATGATGAAACTGTTATGTCAAGGTCAAGGCTTCATCACCTTTTTTCGGGCCACCATTCCAGACCTGTGTGATGCACATTGTTCAGTGCTTGTATGGACGTCTGTTATCTCACTTTTACAAAGCATACGAGCCTCCTCCACTGCTGTGCCTGTCGCGTTTGAACTGATTGACCTTGTGATGAGCCAACTTGTTAATCCAATATTTTGCCTAGACGTCCATATCTTGGCTTTGAATGGAAGGATGGATGTCATTTCATACTCTTCCAACTGTCATGGCCTCACATGATGCAGTTTGGCAATTTTCTTTGCTGAGAGATGCTATCGATGAGCTGGATGATGCTGTTTCTCTTCATAGGTAATCTTCTTCATGGCGGCTCGAAACCATGATTTTTTCACTTGGAAAGCAGGCCTAATAAACACATGAGTATTAGTGAATGTGAAACAGGTTGTGATTTGTTACTAACAAGAGAAAAAGATTGTACCACCACCAGGAGTAAAACAGTAACAATGCAATTTAAATGACAAGAATCTGACAGAACTCAAGAATATGCTATATAGTTGCGGTCAAAGTTATGTATAAGATAGCCAAGAAATTTTATTGGCGTCTGCAAACCGGTGTTGGAAAATCTTTTAACAGGGCTCTAGGGAAAAAACCCGCGCCAGCAAGTCCTATGCCCCACGGGTTTTACGCCTGGCGGGTTTTTCCAGACCACCGGGGCGCCCGGAAAACAAAGAAACCATGTTCATCCTTCTGATCCCGGTTTTTTTCAGAGGCGGCAGAAGAACATGTCTATGTGGAAGGGGAGGGCATTTCTCTGCTAATCGCGGACAGAAGCCACCCCCCTGCAGCCGTGTGCACGGTACGAAAACAGTTCAAATACCGGTCGGGTAAACTAACCGGTATTTGTCCTGTGCCGTGTAAACGGCCCCTAAGGGGTTAAAAAATAGAAATTTAAACAACTAGCCTTTTAGTAAATCTGCTTGTCCCAGTGACACTGGCCGATAACATCATCCTTCATTTTTCATGCGAGTCTGCAGCTAGTCACAGACCGCAGCGATCCCTTGCTGGATCTATGTCACGTGACCACAATGGCTTGTTATTGGCTGCAGGGTCACGTGAAGAATGAACGGTAACAACTTCCGCCAGAATCACCAGAATTGGCCGCTGTCCTGGAATAACCGGGTTTACAAGGTGTTTTTTTTTTCTTTCTATTTTAATCTTCCCCCCAACAACTATAGTAAGGCTAAGTGCACACTGCCTTTGACCATCCGTCAAAATGTATACGTTAAAACATATGGCAAATGTGCACTGTTTAAAGCATACGTTTGACATCCTTTTTTTTCTCTATTTTTTTTTTACTAGCTTTTCTATTGGCGGTCACCTGTTTTTCCTTGCTATTTGATTGACTAGCTTTGTTTATATATTTTATGACAGATACACATGTATATGTAAATGGACACAAACACTAGGATCTGTTTTCCATTAACATACATTGTAAAAAAAAAGTATACTGTAACATATACTTTTTTTTTTAAACTTGAAAAAGTGCTGCGCTCCTCATCCTCCATCTGTTAAAATTAAAAGCATATTTGACAGAAAGTGTAAAAACAGACACTAAGGGCCACATGTATGAAAACTGTCTAGGTCAAAAACTCACTTTGTTGCCCATAGCAACCAATCAGAGCGCCCCTCTAATTTTCCCAGAGCACTATATGAAATGCTATGATTGGTTGCTGTTTTCATACAGGATTGGTTGTAGTTCTCATACATGTGGCCCGATGTCAATGCATGTTGCACACCCATCCACCTATAAGAGTCAACGAACACGTTAACACATCTGTTCTCCCATCTGTCATAATGAATCCGTCCAAAATAATGCGGTGTGCACTGAGCCTAAAGGTATGTTCACACGCCGTAATTGTGGCGTGTACAGTAATATACCAGGTGTTTTGGGAGTCGCACTGATCAGTGCTTACTCCTGAAGCACGAGGGGAACCGGCAACCCGTGGGCCCCATAGACATGCATTACTTGCGGCGCGTAATCACAGCGAGTAATTGACATGTCACTTATCTCCCCGCGCATACAATGCGATCGTATTGTATGAGTGGGTGGATGAGGCGTAATCCATAGTTCTCTATGAGAGCTATGGATTACCGTAATTGCGGCACGCGTCTCGTTGCGTATTAGGCTATGTTCACACGGCTTATTTTGGGACAGATTTCAGTCCGTAATTCGCGCCGTACTGCGCCGAAATTACGGCTGAATCCATCCCAGTCATTACGGTAATCCACAGTTCTCATACAGAACTATGGATTCCGTCTCCTCTATGGATTCCGTCTCCTCGTATTTCGCGAGCGGGGAGAAAGTGACATGTCAATTATTCACAGCGGGATATGCGCCATGGATAATGAATGTCTATGGGCCGGCGGGCTGCCGGCCCCCCTGCACAGCACACGGCGTAATTGCGGGCGAAATCCGTTCCTGCCATTACGCTGGGGAAAAGCCGTTGTGAACATCGCCTTGGGTATGCTTTCACACGGCTTAATTGTGGGAGGGCGGTCAGTACGCCCACATTTATGCCGGTTGTTCGGGAGTCCCGCTGACCGGCGCGTACTTCCGCAACGTGGGTGGGCCGGCAGCCCGCCGGACCCATAGACAAGCATTACTTGTCAATTATCTCCCCACGCGTACAATACGATTGTATTGTACGAGCCGGGAGAGGAGGCGTAATCCCTAGTTCTCTATGGAGAAAACTATGGCATTAGCGTAATTATGGGGGCTTTCGCTCGTATTAGAGCGCAGTACGCCGCGAAATAAGCCGTACAACAAACCCCCCCCCCCCCCCCCCCCCCCCCCCCCACCCCCCCACCCCCCCCCCACCCCCCCCCCCCCCCCCCCCCCCCACCCCCCCCCCCCCCCCCCCTCCCCCCCCCCTAACATTAACTCTTAAGCGCAATTATGCTGCGAAATGCGCCACCAAATTTACGCAGGCAGTTGGGTGAATGTGGAATACATACCCTCAGGAGGCAGTTTTAAACTTTGGAGACAGCCCTGTAGCTGGTGCACAGGACACTCCCGGCTTCCCTATGTGAACCTGTCTCATACGCTCCATGTGTACATGTGCGATCGTTCCGCTCTGCTTTGCTCAGGATTTGAATTCTCCCAGCAGCCAATCCCTACCCCCCCCCCCCCCCCCCCCCCACAGCGAGCTCCCTATTAAGCCCCGCCCATTAGTAGCTACCGCTCCATCCTTCGTTCTAGCTTTATTGACAACACGACAATGTTTACATCGCAGGAAGCAGGGATGGCTGGCGCTGCTGTGCGTGGCCCCGGCTAGCCGCAGGTAATTCACTAGTTAATGGAGCATTTGTCCCGCACTGAGCGGACCTGACGCGTTATGCGCACTGTAATCGGGTGTTTTATAATCGTTCTGCATGTTAGTTGGGAGGAAACGCTGTTGCGGTAATACAGACGCATGGCTATAACTCAGTATAATAGTTGTGATAACGGAGCTTGGCTCATGTATCTACACAGACGGGTGTGATAGCAGCAGTGCCGGAGAGGGTGACCCGGCCGTCACCCGTATACCAGGCGGTGACGTCTGCGGAGCTGCACAGAACGGTGCCGACGGCCTCAGCTCGGTACAGCTGGGGAATGGGGCAGGTCAAACGTTATTGTCGTATTCTGAACATAAACGGGCCCTTCTGGGCGCAGTGGGTTAGGTGCCCAGCAGGGCTATGGGGTCGTGCCTACCAGCTGATGCTTCAAGGGTAGGCTAGGTTCACACTGCATTTGTGGAGTACTCGGAGAAAGCTCATGATGTGTTACGTTAAAGCAACCATAGAATTAAATGGCCGATGGAGGCTTTGGGATTGGCTGGTATATGTCTGTTGACGGACATGAAAGAAGTACAGGATAGTAGGTAGTGATGATACTACGGCATTGGAAGGGTCTACTGTGGGGGGAGAATAAAAGTATTTGGATACACTGGCGATTTTTTACAAGGTTCTGCCTACAAGAATGGACAGGTCTGTATTTTTATTTATCTAAAAAAATAAATCTTGAAAATCACATTGTATGATTTTGTATATAACTGAATTTGTATTTTATTGCCAGAAATAACTTTTGGAATCCCCTACCAACTAGCAAGAATTCTGGCTTCACCAGACGTGTAAGTTTTTCTTTAGGGTGCTTTCACATGGTGCGTTTTTGATGCATTCCTTGTGCATGTGTTTTTGTGCAGGATGGCTCAACAATTAATGCCTGTACAATGTTGCACAAAAAACGCATCAAAAACGACCAAGTGAAAGCACCATTAGACCTCGTTACAATCGGCTTATTTTGCCGCGGATTTGGCGCTGTTTACTGCGCGCCGGATTTGCGCTGCAGTACGGCGCAATACGTCGGAGTATGTCCATTACGGTATCCACTGCTCTCATAGTGAAAAGTGGATTCCGTATCTCCTCCCCGCTCGGCGAATCCGCCGGGTGGGAGAGGAAGTGTGACATGCACATTATCCAGGCGCCATACGCGCCGTGGATTATATGCAGTATATGGGGACGCGGGAAGGCAGCGGCGCCGCGCTCAGGCCCGCCCCCATCGGCCTTATTCACGGCGGATTTGTGTGCCGGATTGCGCTCACAAATCGTCGGTGGAATAAGCCGTGTGAAACACGGCCTTACTCTTGCAACTCATTACCTGTATAATTGCACCTGTTTTGAACTCGTTACATGTATTAAAAGCACAAAACGTCCACAGACCTCAATCACACTCCAGCCTCTCCAACCATGGCCAGACCAAAGAGCTTGTCTAGACACCGATGGGGGACAAAACTGTAGATCTGCACAAGGCTGGGATGGGCTACAGGACAATAGGCAAGCATCTTGGTGAGAAGGCAACAACTGTTGGAGGAATTATTAATAATCTTCTTCAGTCTGGGGCTCAATGCAAGGGGCTCCACATGGGGTAAGGATGATTCAGGGAAAGGTCAGGAATCAGCCCAGAACTATATGGGGGGACCTGGTCAATTACCTGAATAGAACTCAGACCACAATCTCAAAGGTTACTATTAGTAACACACTACAATGGAAATAGGCTCCTGATAGCCTATTATCCTTTCTTATCCCTGGCAGTTCCTAAGTGGAACCAAGACCTCCTCCTTTTGGGTACTTAACATTAATGTATCATAATGGTCTCGGATGTTGAATACCCCTCAAAGCTTTATTCCAGCCCTGGGAGAGATACGATATAACAATGATTCCCTTGGACTTAAAAATGTTGTGCGCCCCTGGACTAGAGTAACAGGGCAATGACGAGCAGTACATGACAGGATAATGGGTTAATCTTTTTCTGTGCTGGGATTTATTTAATGTATCCATTTTTTTTAATGAAAGGATTTGTCTCACAATGCTGTTTCACTAAGCAACAAGAAGTTTTATATTAATCTTTCCCGTCTCTTCCTGGTCAGGCTGTGTATGGTTCTATAGCAGTGATTAGCATATCCGCTCAGTATTCACAACTCTTCTAATGAGAGCAGGGGATCATATCTTATGAGCTCGAGGTTCTCTGCTCTAAAGTAAACAAAAGTAATTACTCTCCTGTGCTTGTTAGAGAAAACACACTGTTTTCAAGCTGCCAGCAGTCCTAGGCGCCTACCTGTGGTGACGTCGCTCCCTGCTATAAGATAAGACAAACAGCAGAGGAGAGACCAGAGGAGAGCAGGTTGGTAACCAGAGAAACCTGTGTGCACTCAGAGCTTGTAAAATCTCTCTCATCTCCTCAACAAAACAAACAAAGCAATATATTTGGAAAAAGTCTTCATTTACTATTCCCTACATGTTGAAAGCTAATCTTTGTAGTGCCCCTTTGATTTAGTATCAAATACTGTAGGCTTACTTTTCTTCTTTGTGCTATACAGACATACCAGCCAATGCCGTAGTATCATTACTAGTTACTATTCTATACTTTTTTTTTTTTTCTTGGCAAAAAAAGCACACTTTTGGCATCCGTCAGGCCATTTAATCCTGTGGATATGTTTAGCATGTAAGTCATAAGATTTCCCGGCAACGTAGTGCTTCTGAGCATGACCCCCATTACCCTACTGGCACCAGCATTCTCTGCTCCCATTGGATAACAGTTGTTCTAGTCTTCTAGAATCCTGACTATAAGGCTATGTTCACACTGCTTAAAATGGGAGTATTTACAGTCTGTAATTACGTGCAATAATGCGCGAATTACGGCTGGAATACGTCCCCAGTCATTTGGTAATCCACAGTCTCATAGAGAACTATGATTACGTCTCCTCTCCCTGCTCGGCGAATCCGCCACGGGGGGAGATAAGTGACATGTTAATTACCAGCGGCATATGCGCGCTTCTGGTAATGCAAGTCTATGGGCCGGCGAGGTGCCGGCCCATCGCTCCCGCCCACACGGCGTAATTGCCCCCCGCAAATAAGCCGTGTGAACATGGCCTAACACGCTTCCAACTTTCTTCACGGTTATCAGGTTCTACTGATAACACTTACATCTCTCATGCCATAGTCAGCCTGGAAGAGAACAAGCAAGCAATCCTCAATGCCGTGCTATCAGAGCTCAGAGGGGATGTCAGAATAACAAACCAGGAACATAGGAGAACACTTACATTTCGTTTATATATGTAAATAAAAATCCATATAATGGTTACATATTGCTTGTCAATATGTGAAATGAAACATTTTGATGGTAATGTCCCTTTAAGTGTTTAGGAAGAGAGGATGTAGGATAGCTGTAAGGCTATGTTCACATGGCTTATTCACGCCGTAATTGCGGGACGGATTTCGCCCGCAATTACGGTGTGTGCTCTGGGGGGGAGGGGGCGGTAGCCCGCCGGCCCCATAGACATTCATTATCCACGGCGCGTATCCCACCGGGATAATGTGCATGTCACTTTCTCCCTGCTCGCCGTATTTCGTGAGCGGGGAGAGGAGACGTAATCCATAGTTCTCTATGAGAACTGTGGATTACCATAATGACTGGGACGTATTTCAGCCGTATTCACGCAGTACGGCACGAAATACGGAACGAAATCCGTCCCAAAATAAGCCGTGTGAATATAGCCTAAAACACAAAAAAAACCCAGTAAAATACAACGTTTAGGAGTAAGTTAGTTAAAAAAGCATAAGTTCATCTAGTAATGAAAAAATATAAAAAAAACAACAAAAAAAACTTCCAAATAAAATAAGGGACAATATAGGCTGCCTATATATATGTATGTATCTAACACACACACACAATCTCACAAAAGTGAGAAAGTGACTACAACCCTCACACTTTTGTAAATATTGTATTATATATTTTCATGGGACAACACTGAAGATATGACACTTTGATACAAGGTAGTCACTGTACAGTTGGTATAACGGTGTAAATTAGGTGTGCTCTCAGAATAACCCAACATACAGCCGTCACTGTCTAAACCGCTGGCAACAAAAAAAAAAAAAAAAAAGAGTACACCCTTAAGAGAAAATGTCAATGGGCTATGAACAATTGACGTGCCACTTTTCTCCCCTGGCGCACAATACTATTGTGTTGTACGGCTGGGGAGACGAGGTGTAATTCCTAGTTCGCTATGAGAACTATGAATTACTGTAATTGCGGCGCGCATTTCGCTGCGTATAAAGCGTAATACGCAGCGACATGTGCGCGCAATTACGCTTACAAATAAGCCCTGTAAACATACGCTAATAGCCCTTTAAAACAATACATGGCTTAGTTAGTTTGCACAAAGGTACTTACAGTTAAATGTCAATATTGCCTGTTGTATAGAAAAAAAAAAGTGGGACCGGAGCTGTGGGCTACAAATTGTAACCCTCTGTCTTACCCCTGAAGAGAGGATGTAGCTATCTGTGAAATATATGGGAAGATGCTATGTCCACTTAGAATTTTTGGGGAGCCGTGCAAGGGTCATAGAGATCCCTTTTATTTTTGGGTTTTTTAACTACGTTTTGTGCCCTAGAAACAAAAAAGGGGTTTGTTCAAGAGCAAAAGAAGTCCAAAAAAAATTTCTGTTGCTCTTTTGTACCCTTCCCTCGGGAAAACCAAAAATATGCTGAGCTCTATATTCCTCGGAAGTCTGAGGGACCCCCCACAAAGGGGAGATGGGAATGGTTTAAACTGTTCAAAAATTTCTGTCTAGGATGGGGTCCAGCCAAACGGCTCTTTTTTAAGTATTAAAGGGGTTTAAAAGCCGAAATTTTTTAAAAAGGTGTTTTTCCCGTAATGGGATACCGCTCCCCAAAAAAGGAAAAACATTGCTATGCGCCGTCTGGATATTTTGGGAAAACTTGTGATGTTTTTTTTCTTTTGAAAAGTCTTTTCCCCAAAAGGGTGGAGCTTTAAAAATTTTCCCGGGTTTTGGTTTCCTTCTGATTTGGGGTTTTTCAGAACAAAAAGCTGTTTGTTTGAAGGGAAATTTAAAAATTTTAGCCCTTTTTCCCTCTTACAATTTGCCAAGCAGCTCCTTTCCTTCTCCTCGGAGTTGGGTCCAAAAAGCTGTTTTTTTTTTGTTATGTAAACCTTTTTAAATGCATGAATTAAATTGACTTTTTTTTTTTTTTGATGGATTGTGTTTTTCTTGATTTGGGGTCGGGCCAATTTTTTTCCCTTTTAAGGGACCAATCGCCAACTTTTTTTCCTATCTAAAAGATGTTTAAGTAAATTTTTGTCTCACTTTTTTCCCATGCGGAGGGCCGGTAAATTTGGGCCTGGGCCATTTCGAATTGAAGCACAACACTTAAATTACCACAATTTTAAATTATTGTGTTTTTTAATTTTGTTGCATTCTGTATTCCCCCTCCTAAAAATTTTTTGGGGAAAAATTTTTTGGGTTTTTTAACACAATGCCTTTTGTTATATTTCCTAATTTTTGGGGATTTTTTCCTCCTAAACAGGGTTTTAAAAGATAAACAGTTAAACCCATGGGGGACTTCACATGTTGCAGTTTTAACCCAAATTTTTTCAGTTCATCAGACAAAGCAGTTTTAAATTAAAAAGCAATAGGTAATTTTGTCGAAATACCGGGGCATTGTCTGGTAGCTTTACTTTTCCCAACCGCAGCCCCCTTCTATGTTTAGTGGGAAAGAACAAGTGCTATTTTAATTTTAAAAAAAAAAAAAAAACAAAAACCGGCCCCTTTTTGTAAATGAAAATCTTTAAATATAAAATTTTTAAAAGTAAAAAAATTTGTTGGGGCTATGTTTAAAAACCGCATCAGAAAAAAAACCCCCCAAAAAGGGGGGCTGTTTTTTCCGATCGGGACCGTGGCTTTTGTGAAAAAAAGCCGTGGTCGCGTCTTTTTCCCCTGACTTTTTCCCCCATGCCCACAGTTGATTGTGGGGAAATTATGGCAAAAAAAACAAAGAAGCGGCGGCAAATTATACAAAGCGATTTTTTAAAATTTCATCGCGCCGAAAGCGGGAAAGAAAAAAGACGAGCGTGTAGACCGCACTCGTCTTCTCTATTGCCGTCTAGGGGGCTGCACTAACGATCTATCTGGGTTGCTTTTAAAAAAACGAAAAGCGCCAAAGGGATACGATTTTTTCCTTATGCAGTGGGGGACATACCCAAAAAGCACGCAGTGGGTTTTTGGTTTGCCAGGGGAAGGGATTTTTGCCCCCCAAAGTTTCAAAAAAATAAACCAGGGGCCACTCAGAAATTTAGAAATTTAACATATATTTACAGTGTTTAAACCCCTTAAAACATTTACAAATCCTTTTATTTTCCAGAGGAAAATTTAAAATGCCCTTTTATGGAATTTTGTGGGGTTTTTGGGGGACTTGAAAGGGATTTCACTACTTTGAAACATCCACCTCAGTCCGTTTTTTTGGGTTTTCATTTGAATTCGGGGGGCGTTTATTTTGGCTTTCTGCTAGGCGGCAAAAGAACCAGGTCTGGCTTTAGCGCCCTTTGAGGAGTGATGCGGGCCCAAACAAGGGGGGATACCCTGGGAAAATTAGGGGGGACACTGAAAAAGGGAAACCATTTTGGGAAAGGGTTTGATTGTTTTTGCAAATTTTTTAACTTAAAAAGAAATTTTTTTTAAAAGGCGCCCCCTTTTTAAAGTTGAATTTTCTTTGGGCCTATTGTTTAAAAATCATACAAGGGACCTTTTTGCCCAAAATCACAAAAAAAAACCCCTCAAAAAACTCAGATCCCTTTAACTCGCAGACCATTGTCTAGACTAGGTTTAATTGCATCCACCTCTCGACTGATATACCTATTCCCCCGTGTTCACACTGCTATTCCCGAGGGTTTTGTGACCGTTTTTGACTCCAAATCCGCCGTGGAAAAAGGGGGCGGGGGGGGGCCCGGGGGAGCGCCGCCCCCGGGCCCCCAAAGACCCCTTTAAACCCACGGCGCGTTTTTTGCCCGGTTTAATGTGCATTCACTTTCCCCCCCCCCCCGGTGGGATTGCCGAGCGGGGGGGAGCGAGGGAAACCACTGCCCCTAAGGGAGAGCATGGTTTAAACCGAAAATAAACCCCCGCGGTTTGGGCCCCTTTCTGAGCGAAAAACCCGGCGCGGGGGGTAGGGCGCCAATCCGGCCCAAATAAGAGTGAACGAGGCCATACAAGGGAATGGTAGAAAAAACCCATAAGGGGTTAGGGGGGGAAAATTATGGGGGGGACGGGGCCCAAAAATTTTTTTGAAAATTTAAAAGGGGGGTTTTTCGATTTTTTAAAAATTGCTCTTTAGTTTTTTTGGGGCGGGAAAAAAAAGGGAAATTACTTTACCTCCTGGACACTGTTATTTTGTTGCTGTGGGGCCCCCGTAAACCCACAATACCAAATTCAAAAGGTTTTTGCGGGGGGTCACGGGTTTTTGGGCCCGCACCTGTCACGAAACTTTAAAAGGCTACTGTTTGGGAATCACGGGGACCCACAACACAAAACAGCAGCGCAAGGAGGAAAGTTTGTTTCTTTTTTCTGTTTTCCATCTTTCCGGTAAGGAAATTTTTTTTTAAAAAATTAATGAGACACCTGAAAAAAAAGTGCTGCACTAGTTTTGGGTTTGTGAAATTTTCCCCCCTTTTTAAAAACATAAATTTTTCAAAACGGGATTTTTCCCAGCTTTTGAGGGTTTCAAAAATAAAATTATCCTTGGGTTTTTTTTTGAAATTTGGGTTTTACTTTTTTTTGTCCTTTTGTGATGTAAATTAAATTTAAAAATTTATTTGCACAATTTTTCACTTTTAACGTCTAAAAGATTCTATTTTATCAGGAGAAAGGAAAAGGGTTGTAGACGTAATCCTGACTTTTTCCCCTTTTTTCCTGGACCCCCAACGTTTATTTTCCCCCCAAGCTGTGCTTCCCCGGTTCAAAATTTTTGGGGGCGGGCCCTTTAAGCTAAGCCCTTTTTATTTAATCAACTTTTAGAAAAATTCCCTGTGACGGGGCAAAACCCCTTTATTATCACAGAGCTCAGCTTTTTCCCCCCTATCATATAACCTTAAAAATCACAGGCTAAATCCCCCTTCCCCTTATCATATAAACTTTATATTCACAGAGCCAAGCTTCTCTCCTCTTTCATAAAAAACCCCTAAAAATCACATAGCTCAGTTTCTCTCCTCTTTTCCAAAAACCCTTTTTTTTTAATTTATCACAGAGCTCTCTTCTCCCCCCCCCTTTTTTAAAAAAAAATTAAACCCTATATATCCAGAGCCAGTTTTCCCCCCTTAAAACATTTTCCCTATATATCACAGAGCTCACTTCTCTCCTCAAACCTAAAACCCCTTTTATTTTCACAGAGCTCACTTTTTCCCCCCTCTATCAAAATAACCCTATTTTATCCGAGCCCAGGCCCCTTTTCCCTCTATCTTATAACCCTTTTATATCACGACCAGTTTCCCCCTCGGGTTTCCCGGTAGCCCAAAAAACCAATTAAACGGGTTCTCTTCAAGTCAAAAATTTTTGGCCAATTAAACTTTTTTGGGTTTCTTTGTTTGCAACCACCCTTATTTCCCACCAAAAACCACTGTTTTAACAAATCTAATCAAGTATTTCTATTTTTTTTTTTTATGGGGGGGGGGACTTTAGGACTGATTTAAGCAAAAGAGCCAATCTGCCTGAAAGTTTTTTTCCCGTGTGATGATTTTAAAAAACATTTTCCCTTAAGGAATTTTTTTCTTCCCTTTTTTCAAAAATGAGACGGATCTTGAAGCGGGAAAAAGTTTTTTGAGGTTTTGCGCCCAAAAATTATATTTGGGTTTAAAGCCAAAAATTGTTTTGGGGAAAACCCACCCCCTGCACCCCCCCACTTTGGATTCCATTTTGTTTGCACGGCTGCACAATGTTTTTTTTAAAGAGGGGCCCCATTGAGTAAGGTTTTTTTAACAATTTTAAATTTGCGGGGCTTAATTCGCCCCACAATTACCCGGGGGGGGGGGGAGCGGGGGTGGGTGAGGGGGGGGCCGGGACTTCCCCGGGGCCCTTTAAAAAACATGCAACGGGGAAAAACGCCGTTTAAAAAGGAAAATTCAATTTTCCCCCCCCCCGCCCGGCGGTTTTTGGGGGGGGCGGGGAGTGAGACGTAATTTTTTGTTTCAATGAAACTGTTTTTTTCCGTAAGGGAAAGGGCCTTTTTCCCCCGGCCCCGAAATTTTGGGGGCTTTTTTCGGGCGAAATTTTAGGAAACGAAATAGGGCCCCATTTTTAGCCTGTGCTTTTGGGCCAAAAACCGCAAGTTTATCTCTAAAAATTTATTTTATTTCGTCCCCAGGCTAAATTTGGCGCTCAAGTAGTGTCGGGATAAACCCGGGTTTTTTTAAAATTTTGGGGTTTCCCCAAAACCCAATAAAACTTTTTGGGCACATTTTTTATTTAAAGTTGTCACTTCCATTTAAAAAAAATTTTTTTGTCTGTTTTTTTTAATTGCCCCGTTTTAGTTAGGTTTTAATGAAAAAAAAAATTTTCCATCCCTTTCCCCAAACCGTTTGAGCAAAAGTTTTTTCCCGGTCAGACGTTATTGGGCAAGTATCCTACAGGGCAAAACACCAGGTTAAAAATTATATCTTTTTCCCAGATCTGTTTTTTTGAAGCTCTAGACTAAAACAAACATTTTCTTTTCTTTTTAAAACCAAATCTTTGATATTCTGTTTTAGGCCCGAGGGCCGTTTTTTTCAGCGGTTGGGGCGGCAGTGTCAAGAACACTTTGATCCCCAAACCCAAGAGAAATTTTTAAGCATCAGTTTACAGGTGAGGAGGATTTTTTTGGCCATTTTAAACATTTTGTGATGTCATTTGCCATTTTTTGGGACGTTTTAATGATTTTTTTTTTTTTTTTTTTAGAAAAAAAAACATTTTTCATTCATTGCAAATCCTCCCATTGAAAATTTAAAACTTTTTGGGGAATATGGGTCCCCAATTTCTGTTTGGGGAAAATTGGGCTGGGGTTTCAAAAAGCTATATTTTCAGTCCCATTAAACCCAAAAACCCTTTCCCTTTTATCCCCCTTAATCCCATTTTTTAAAATAATTCTTTAAAAAAATTAAAAAAATTATAATGTTTTAAATTGTACCATATTGTAAAAAAAGGATAGGGAAAGGCCCCCATTTTTTGCTTCAAACCCTAAAATTCACTTTGTGTCCCTTTTTTTTAAACCCAAAATTTACTGTCGGAAAGTGTTGTGCTTTTTTTTTCGGGTCAGTTTTTGACTTCGGGGGGATTCTGGTTGGCCTAAAATTTGGTTTTTGTTTTTAAAAACCCAAAAAAATTTTACTGTACCCCCTAACCCAAATTTGTTGGTTTTTTTATCTTTTTTTTTTTTTACTGGGTTTTTAAAAGGGTTAAAAAAGTTTTCCCCCATTACAACTTTCAGCGCCCCTTCAAAGTGTCCCGGGAGCAAAGGTTTTTTAATTCCCGGGGGGGGGTTCTTGTCTGCCTCTTCTCCCCCCCCTTCCCCCCCCCCCCCTCACACAGGGAAATTTTCCCCCCAAAAATTCTATACAGCAGGGGGGGAGCGAGGGGGGGGTTTTTGCCCGGTTAACCGTTTCTCCTGCCTAGGTCTGTTGCAGGCCCGCAAAATCACTGCACTTTTCAGCTCCCGGAGACCCGGAGAGGATCTTTGATTTTGGAGAGGTCTGTGAAACTGTGTATGCTAAAAACAAGCGCGGGGTTTAATTTTTCCCATACCCCCCGTGGCCAAAAGAAAATTTTTTTTCCACATCTCCGCAAAAACAAACAAAAAAACCCCGTCCGAAACCCGACCAAAAGGGCAGCTGTAAAATGTTAATTTAAAAACACAATTTTGGGCAATAATACGCAGAGCAGGGAGGGATATGAACCCAACAAAATGCTCCCCTGATTGTTTTTATTAAATTTTAAACAAAGTCCCCAGACACAAACATGATTTTAGTAAAAACACCCTTTATGGGGGTCACCCTCACGGAAACCCCATTCACCTCAAACTCTGCTCCCTCAATCTGGGGTAGGAGCAGGAGGGAACAGGACACAAAAGGGTTTTTCCCCCAGACAAAAAAGAAAACCCCCCCCCCCCCCTCCCCTTTCCCTTTCAGAAAATACTGTGCGGGAGGGGGTCTGTGCTCCCAACCCGTATTCAAAAAAGTTTTAGTCACCAGGGTTTGGGGCCGTGAGTTTTCAAAACCCCAAAGGTTTGGGGGGTAAAGGGATTTCAGGAGCTGATGTACTATACCAAAAAGGATAACCCAAAAACAGTAGGGCATTTGAAAAGAAATTTTTTTGCAAAGCTCCCTTTTTTTTTTTTTAAAGTTTTTTTTAATTTTAAAAACCCCCATTGTTTGCGAGACAACCCCCTTTTAAATTCCTGCCCGCGGCACCTTTTGCTGGGGTCACATCTTATTTTTGACGTTTACTTTAGGAAAACTAGTTAATAAAACCCGTAGAAAACCTTAAAAGGGGGGGGTTCCACGGCAAAAAAACAAATTTAAATTTTGGGGCTTTTTTTGGGAGCAGAGGGACAGCTTTTTTCTAAAGGGTTTGGGGGATTCAAGCCGCCCCCCTTTTTCACCCAAATTTTTCATGTTTCCCCCGAAAACCCGGGGGGCCCCCCCCAAAAAATTTTAACTTGTTCTTGTTTTTCGTTATGTCGGCTGTGTTAAAAAAAAGTCCCGCGGAAAAATTTGCAAATGGAACTAATGTACAATTTTTTATTTTTAAATCTATGTAAAAAATTGACATCGGTTTTACACACGTTTTTAAATCCAAAAACAAACTGTAATTTGGGCTTAAAAAACCCGTTTTTTCAGTAAATTTTCATTGCAAAAAATAGTTTTAATCCCCGTTTTTCCCGTGAAATGGCTGGGATCCCAGTCCCTGAGATTTTCATTGCATTTTTTTTCCCAAAGCCCGTAAACAGTTGTAGTTGTAATTTAAGCACTAAGGGCAAGTGCCCCCGGGACCGGGGTTTCGGGCCCTTTTTTTTTAAAAGGTTTGCGGTTTTTCATACCGGGCTGAAAAACCGGGCCCCAAAAAGAGGAAAACGGGGCCTCCGAAAAAAAATTTAAAATTTACCCCTTTTTCCATCCGGGTTTTGGACGGGATATGTGCAAGTTTTAAAGTGAAGGGGATGCCTTTTTCCCCCCCCCCGGGGCATAAACCGAAGGAAATTGTTCGTGCCGTGTAAACGACCCCAAACTGGCCACACAGGCATTTTGGAAAAAAACCCGGCATTTTTGGGAAAATTTTAGGGTCTGGGGAAATTTTCCCCGGTTTCCGGGAAAATTTTTTTTTTTAAAATTAAAAATGCGATTTGTTGCAAGATGCGCTCCTTTTTAAAAATTTTGGGTTTGGGTTATTTTTTTTCCCAGGTTTTTGTGAAACTCCTTTCATTATAGCTCAAATTTAAAAAAGAAAATTTTTTTAGAAATTTTTGGAAAGGGTTTTTCCCCCATTACCCTTTTGGGAAAATTTTTTTTTAAGGGCCCTTGGGGTTTTTCCCCTTTGGGGTTATTTAATTTTTGTTATTGTCCTAATGGGGAAAGGGTTTAAAGTTTCCCCCCTTCAGTGGGATCCTGTTGGCTTGTCCGCCCCGTAAACTTCTTATATCTTGTAGCTTTAAAGTTTTTTTTCATGTTTAGGCTGATAATTTTAAAAAGGCATGTCTACATCGCAAAAAACGTTCCCGTTTTTTTTAGCGTTTTTTCGTTTTCCAAAAATGCTGAAAAAAACGACGGGAACATCTCCCTGACTTCTAAAGCAAAACGTCCTGCTTTCCCCCACCGGAGTTATTTTTTTGCTTTTTATTTTACTGGTGTCTTTTGCAACTGTTCTAAAAACAGCAGGGGAGAAAATTTAATCGGGGTCTAAAGTTTAAAACGCCGGAAAGTTTTTTGGCCATTTTTCCCCCTGCATTTTTTTGCCGCGATTTTTTTAATGAAAAAAACCCCCCCCGGGCTCAATTTCCCCCCTATAGTGGGTGTTAATTTAAAAGGGTTTTATCTTATCAAAATTTTCATACAAAATGTTGATGGGTTTTTGTTTGTACCGTTCGTAATAAAAAGTCAAAGCTTTGGCCTAAACGATTTTTTTCGTAATTCTATCACCAAAAAAAAATGGGGGTTTTTTTTTTCCCGAAATTTTTTAACAAAACCTTTTTTTTTTTAAAAAAGGTTTTTGGCTAAATTCCTTAACCAAAATTTTGGGCTAATTTAAAAAGTTTTTCCGCTTTTTGATGCCAAAAAAATTTTTAAAAAAATTTTAAAGGATTTTGGCGCCCGAAAACTGTTTTGGGGCGGATTTTGACCTAAAAAAACGTTTATTTACGTAATTTGGGGCGAAAATTTCCCTTTTTTAAAAATTTTTTACGCCAAAAAAAATGTTTAAAAAAAGGATTTTTGCCCCAAAAATCCCCCTAAAAAAGCGGATTCTTTTTGGGGCCCAAAAAACGTAAAGAAAACTTATTTTTAAACGTCAGAAAACGAGATTAAAAAGTGCCAAAAACCAAAAAAATTAAAGGGGTTTTAAAACACCCAAAAAACCTTAAAAAAAATGGGGGCTATTGGGGCAAAATCCGTAAAAAAAAAAAAACCCTTAAAATTTTGGGGACAAAAACCAAAATAAGGGTTTAAAAAAGCCCCCAAAAACCGTAAAACGCTACAAAAAAAAAAAATTAAAATTTCAGTGAGTGTTTAAAGGCTCGAAGCGAGAAAAAAAAACAAAGTGTTTTAAAAAAAAAAGCGCCAAAAAAAGGCCCTTTTTCCTGCTTTTGGCACAGTGGACAGAAAACCCTTTTTATAACGTTTTTGTAATTCGTTTTATGGCGTTTTTATTCCAAGCGTGGGCATAGCCTAAGACGTACAAAAAAGTGAAAAAGTGAAAGCAAACACATCCTGGGAAACCTACAAATTATTTTCAAAAAATGCATCTCCCTTTAAAAAATTTTTGCCATTTTTTCAATAAAAATCTTGGGATTTTTAAATTTTTTTTTTTAAGAAAAATCTTTATTTTCAGTTTCCCAATGAGATTAAAAATTTGGGCCCTTTTTCAAGGAGGCAGTGCCCTTGGAGTTTATTGGGGGTGACAAAGCCTTTTTTAACCCGTGACATAAGGCACCCGTTTGTTAAAAAAAAAAGGGTTAAGAAAGGGGGAAGAACTCGAACAACCCCCTCCATCTGTTTAGAGAACTTGATATACGTCAAAGAGCTTTTAATAAAAACCTGGGGAAATTTTGGAGGGCACAACCTTCCCCAGCGGTTAAAGGGAAAACAATTTGGCCTCGAGCCAAAAGCTTGTTTGAGCGCTTTCGTCCCAAAACCTCAATGGGAGGGAAAAAATGGAAGCCCTGAAAAAACCAGGGGTTTAAAAGGAACCCGGAAAAAATTTGGGGGGGGGGTTTGGGATGGGGCGAATCTTTATAAAACCCAAAAAAGAAAAAAACCCCTTTTTACTGTCCGCTCTCTGGTTTAAGGGGTCATCCCGAAATTCCCGGAGGGACAAACCCAAAACCCATTTAAACTTTTATCAAAAACACTACCAGTAATCAGCTGAACAGGTATGTGGCTAAATAAAAAATTGGGGGGAAACCGTTTAAAAAACGTTGTCCCAATTTTTATGTTTCTATTGCTAATATCGAAAAAGAATTGCACAGGGGAACATTCTTTTAAAAACCGCAATATGAAAATCCCGGTTTTCAAACATGGCACTTTGTGAGAAGCTAGAAAGTTAAAGGGATGTTTTCCCAAAATATTTGGGAAAAATCAACAGTCCCCCTTTTGGGGGTTTTAAGGAAAAAAAGAAAAAATGACCCTTTTAAACCCCCCCAGAAATTTGCTTCCCCAAAAATTAGGTCCCGCAATTTTTAACAGAGTGTTGGGACTAAGAACCCCAACTTCTTTCTTTTTAAGTTTTAGCAGTAATGCAATTTAACATAATTCAAATACTCCATGTACACAGGTATTGTAGCGTTTGCAGTATGGTGCTGCATTTGTTATCTGGGGTTTCCCCCTGGTAAATTTCAACCATTGCAGATTGCAAACCCGTGCATTTTGGGTTCATAAGGGTTTGGGGGGTGGTGGTTTTTTTAATTTTTTTTTTTTTTTTTATTAATTAATGAAATGTGGGGTTGCTTTCCTTGTTTGGGGTTTCCATGTGTATTTAAAAAATTCCCTTTAAAAACCCCCCCGCAACCCTTTTTATTAGAAATGCCTGCTGTTCTGGAAGCAATTGTGATAGCATTTTTAAAATAGGGGATTGCTGTTTTTAAACCTTTCTCCTTTTTTGGCCCAGCAAAAGTCTTACTGACTGATATTTACAGACAATGTACAATTTATGTTTAGTTTTAAAATCAAATTAAAGGGTTTTCAAAACCCCATTGATTAGCTTTTTAAAAAAGTAATGGGGGGGTAAATAAAAAGGGTTATTAAAAAAAAAATTGCTGTTTTTGTTTTTAAAATTCCTTTCCGAGCAGTATTTCTCTTTTTTTTGTGTACAGAATTTTTCCTTTGGTTTTTCCAAACCCCAAAAATCCCTCCCTGACTTTGGGGTGGTGAAGTCACTCCCCTTGTGCTTATTCAAGGGACAGAATGTTTGTTTGTTTCTTTAAATTAAAAAAACCCTTTCCCTTTTTTGAGCTCTAAACCCGGGGTCCCCCAAAAACCGGTCCGGGGGAATGGCCTGGGAAAGTAACGAATTTCTCTGCCGGGCCATGGCCCCGGCTACAAACCCGTGCCAACCACCGGTGACTTTACTCTGGGGAGTCGGGATTTGCTTGCCGGATGCTGGAAATTCCCCGACAAAGATTGCAGTGCACACAGGTGCGGGTGCAAACATATAAGAAAGCAGGGGGGGGTTTCATTACCATCCCCCCTTTCCCTTTTTTTGGGTTTTGCGCGCTCACTGAGCTCCGCCCAAATTTGGTTATCCCCCGCGACGCAGGGAGGATGATGCGAGGTTTTCGTCACAAACCCCCCGCGTCATCGGTCTAAGGTTTTTGGATTCGCAAACTTGGGGAGGGGTTTCCCGGGGAAATAGGGCATATTCCCTTTTTTTAAATTTCGGAGGCCCCTATCTACTTTTAATAATTACGGGGGGGAAGGCTATATCTAACTTCTAAAAAATTACCCGGGGGGGAGGGTATTTTCTACTTCAAAAATTTTCAGGGAGGGAAAATATATACTTCAAATAATTAAAAGGGGGGGACCAAAATTTCTTTAAAAATTTTAAAAGGGGGGGTACAAGTTGACAATCAGTCTTTAGTTTAAAAAATCGGGGTTTCCCCCTAATATACCCCTTTAAAAAAGATGCAAATTTATTTTGGATTTTTTTTTTGTGTGATTCAAAAAATCCAACCTCCTCCAAAAAATCCCCCCCCACCGGGGGCCCCTGAAAAATTTGTTTTTGCATAAAACCGGTCCCTGGGGAAAAAAGGGTTTTGGGGGGGGTGCTCTAAAACGTTTTTTAGTGCTGTTAAAACCCCCCATTCCCCCAATGGGCTCTCTAAAAGGTTCAGCTAGAAAAGCAGACTGATTTTGTTTATCCCCTGCGTGAACCCGGGCCCCCAAACCCGAAAAAAGGTCTGGGAGCCTGGGAATTGGGAGTTTAAAAACAGGCTCTTTTAAAAAAGCCCGAAAGGCAAAACCCCTTTAAAAACCCCCGTTCTATTGGCCCAAAAAAAAGGGTAGAATAAATGTATTTTTTTTTTTGTAGTTTACAAGGGCCCCTTTTAAAAAGTTTGGGGCCTCAAACCAAATTAAAAAACTTTTTTGGGGTAAAAATTTAAAAGGGAAAATTTTTGGGGTACAAAATTTTAAAAACCCGTTGAAAATATGTTTAAAAAAAAAAAAAAAACATTCCCAATATGTAGAATTAAATTTTTAAAATCGAGAACGATAAATTCAATTTAATTTTAAAATAACTTTAAATTGTGCAATTCTAAAGAGCTTTTATTCAAGGGGGTGTAATTTAGTTTTTTTTCGGATAAAAATTTCTGTTTTTGATAAATTTTAAAGACACGATGGAATATGTTGTTTTTTTCTGAATTTTTTTACCCTAATTTTTAAAAAACCCTTTTAATTTTTACCGATGTTGGGTGGGGTTTTTCTTTTTTTTTGGGTTTTTTTTATCAATTGCTGATCTGCAAAACCGTAGAATTTAAAGACTGTGTACTTTTTTCTTTTTCATGACTATTACAAAAAACAATAAGGTAGAACCAGGAGTAATTACAAATAGTTCACAGAAGAAGAAAAAAATTCCCAGTATAAAATATAACTTTTAATACCGTTAAAACTTTTCCCAATACCTATGGCAATAATTATAATAATAATGGAAAGTCACCACACTCAGACTAGAGCATAATAAAGGATAGGTTCAAAAAAGTTGTCATAGCCCACTATGTACATACCAATATGAAGTTTCATTTACTTACGGTTTTGATGTTTCTCAATAAAGATGGGTCCGAAAATAATGAATTTAACAGGCTAATGACAAAAAACCTATCAAAATCTGTGAAATATAAGCAAAGAGTAAAGTCTTCACGGCACTCACCAGAAGTCGGGTTAAGTCAGGTTAAAATCCATTTTTATTCGGCATCTTGTGGCAACATAGGGCGTACAGGAGTACAAGAAAGCTCCCGCAGGAGCAACAGACAGGCAACAGCTGTTTCGCGTGTGAACCACGCTTCCTCTAAGCCTAAGGTGGAACTACGTCATCACGTTTTTATGTCCACCTTCATCTGTCAATCATCATTAAAAACACAAACAACAGATACAAACTATACACATTATAAAAAAGTTGAAAGATCATTACGATCATTAAGACCAATGGACCTAATGCTTCTGTACGGGAGTATCCATCGTGCTTCACTCTGCAATAATTTTGTATGTCTATCTACTCCATTAGTAGGTATCGGGATACGTTGCAAGCCTGCAAATTTAATCCCTGCTATTTCATTATCATGGAAATCTCTCATATGGGCTATCCATCTAGGGGCTCCCTTACCTGTCTTGAGGGAATATAAATGTTCCCTAACACGTTTAAAGAGGGGTCTAATAGTTTTTCCAATATAGAACAGTCCACAAGGACACCATAATGCATAAACTATACAATCTGATTTACATGTTATAAATTGTTTAGTTTTATGCTCACAGTTGCCTAGCCTTAATAATTCCTTATAATCTAAATATTTACAGTATGAACAGTTTCTACACTTATGATTGCCCTTCGGCATAGATTTTTCCAGCCAATTATTATGTTTGTCAGGCAATCTGCCCTTTACCAATGCATCTCGCAAATTAGCAGTACGGCGAAAAGAGATTAAAGGGGAATGTTGCGTCTTTTCTTGTAACGTTACATCATTATTAAGTAAATACCAGTGACGATTTATAGTGCGCTTAATATGGTCTGCTAAGGGACAAAATTGAAAAGAAAAAATACATCTTTCCATCTTTTTCTTCTTTTTATTTACATTACTCCTTATTAATTTCTTCCTATCTAGTTTTAGTACTCTCCTAAATGCTGTTTGTAGGGTGTTTTCATCATACCCTCTTACCCGTAATCTATCCATAAGGTCCATGGATTGTTCCAAAAAATCAGAATCTTCACTATTATTCCGTCTTAAACGTAAAAATTGACCGTAGGTGAGGCCTGTGGTCACATGGTATGGATGAAAACTATCCCTATGAAGGATAGAGTTAGTTGCAGTAGTTTTTCGATATCCTTCCCATCTAATAGTGACATCCAAAAATTGGATTTCTTTACCAATCCAATTTTTGGATGTCACGATTAGATTGGAAGGAGACCAGGTGATAACAAAAGGATATCGAAAAACTACTGCAACTAACTCTATACTTCATAGGGATAGTTTTCATCCATACCATGTGACCACAGGCCTCCCCTACGGTCAATTTTTACGTTTAAGACGGAATAATAGTGAAGATTCTGATTTTTTGGAACAATCCATGGACCTTATGGATAGATTACGGGTAAGAGGGTATGATGAAAACACCCTACAAACAGCATTTAGGAGAGTACTAAAACTAGATAGGAAGAAATTAATAAGGAGTAATGTAAATAAAAAGAAGAAAAAGATGGAAAGATGTATTTTTTCTTTTCAATTTTGTCCCTTAGCAGACCATATTAAGCGCACTATAAATCATCACTGGTATTTACTTAGTAATGATGTAACGTTACAAGAAAAGACTCAACATTCCCCTTTAATCTCTTTTCGCCGTACTGCTAATTTGCGAGATGCATTGGTAAAGGGCAGATTGCCTGACAAACATAATAATTGGCTGGAAAAATCTATGCCGAAGGGCAATCATAAGTGTAGAAACTGTTCATACTGTAAATATTTAGATGATAAGGAATTATTAAGGTTAGGCAACTTTGAGCATAAAACTAAACAATTTATAACATGTAAATCAGATTTTATAGTTTATGCATTATGGTGTCCTTGTGGACTGTTATATATTGGAAAAACTATTAGACCCCTCTTTAAACGTGTTAGGGAACATTTATATTCCCTCAAGACAGGTAAGGGAGCCCCTAGATGGATAGCCCATATGAGAGATTTCCATGATAATGAAATAGCAGGGGTTAAATTTGCAGGCTTGCAACGTATCCCGATACCTACTAATGGAGTAGATAGACATACAAAATTAGTCCAGAGTGACGCACGCTCGATACTCCGTACAGAAGCATTAGGTCCATTGGGTCTTACTGCTCTTTCATTTTTTTTACAATGTGTATAGTTTGTATCTGTTTGTGTTTTTAATGATGATTGACAGATGAAGGTGGACATAAAAACGTGATGACGTAGTTCCACCTTAGGCTTAGAGGAAGCGTGGTTCACACGCGAAACAGCTGTTGCCTGTCTGTTGCTCCTGCGTGAGCTTTCTTGTACTCCCTATGTTGCCACAAGATGCCGAATAAAAATAGATTTTAACCAGACTTAACCCGACTTCTGGTGAGTGCCGTGAAGACTTTATTCTTTGCTTATATTTGCCACTATAAGAGACTTCTCTTTTTTGATTCACTGAGCACCACATACGGGAAGCTATACATAGAGACGTGTTTGCATGCAGCTTTAGAATCCATTGAGTTTTCAATAGCACATTGCAAGGTGGTGCCGAAGTGTTAACTCTATAATTCCTGGGATATCAAAATATGTGGTTGATACCACCAAAACATATCGAATTCTATGATAAGGAGGTATAGAACACCTATCCCAATACTATGAGAACAAACTCGTTCCGATGCGTTTCCCCAATTGGTTCATCAGAGGACGGTATTAATTAAGTTATATTTTATACTGGGAATTTTTTTCTTCTTCTGTGAGCTTTTTCTTGTTTATACATAAAGTATTTTGAAGTTTTGAATGTTAAAGTCTTTGTCTTTTCTTTGTTCATGCATCAAGACCATTGACAACCTGGGCTCAGAAGCCTAAAAGGAATTATTCTAAAAAGTCCACCAAAATGGAACAGATTCCAGCTCTTTCAACTCAGTTACATTCCCCTTCTGAACAAGAAGTAAGTTATTCTTCATATTACTTGTTATATACAGTGAGTAGTTATTGGGGACTATCTACAGATAAGACACTTGTGGTAACATAGTTTTTAAAAACTGTAACCTTCCTGGACTTTCAGGCATCATTTTCCGCATTGCAGGATTAGGTTTAAGAAAACCATTTTTTTTTTCTGGGTCTTGAGCTATCATTCTGTAATCCCATGAGAAATATATTCTGTACTATTTTACTGTAAATTTTCTTCCAGAAACACAGCAGCTGTTGAGAATTTGATGTATGTTATTGAAAGTCTGCATTTGGTGTTCTGACCTTGTCTGACCCTCTTAGAATACAGGATTTAGCAGTAGATCAGTTAATCTTGTGATCTCATATACACTGCTCAGCTTCATGTAATTTGATGTACCAGAGCCCTTACTGCAGCTCCAGCCTCTAGTGTATGATCACACAATGCAGCTACTGCATGCCGACAAAGCCATGCTCACATTTAGTGGCCAATTATAGCACAATTTTGCGGTAACAATGCAGTCTTAATGGCAAAATTGTGTGGCCATTGACCTCTGTGTGTGGGTGTAAGTTCAAACCATGCAATTTGCACACTTAAATGGTCTTCAAAAGCACTTCATGCTCAGGTCTGCCAATAGAGACTTGTCAACAAACCCAACACCATAAGTGCTTGAGAAAGAAGGTTCCGGCCTTCGAAACGTCGTGCACAGGTGTACAGACTTCCTGTCTAATGGCTATCTCCAGTTACCTTTTTGGATTTATATGAACATGACTTTCTTAGGAAGCACCACACATAATCACTAAAAATTACTGCAAGTACTTTCAAATGTTATGTATGGACTGTCATAATAAATTAGTTAAAAATGTGAGATGCTATCAGGTCTTCATGTTACTAAAAATGTGGGTATAGGTGCATCGGTATCTGCAGTGTAAGCGACCGGTACTTGTCCGGTTTTGCGGCCGTCCCCCCGGCTGCAGGGGAGGACAGCTTTTCTCCGCGATGAGCGGAGAAAAGCCCTCCCCCTTCAAATTGATATGCACATATTCCACACGGAACTGGCATGAATGTGTTGCTACATGTTTTTCGGGCGGAAAAACCGCCGGTCGGAAGCCCCGTGCACTAGGGATTGCTGCACGGGTTTTCCATAGGAGCCCGTTGTGCTCATTTTTGGACGGTTTTTCAGACAGTCTGCAAAACTGAAAACCGCCTGAAAAACCGGCCGAAAACCCGTGCCGTGGGGACATGCCCTAAGACTTTAAATGTAAACTTATTAAAGGGGATGTATCGCTTCATCAGTTTGGCTGTTCCATTGTGCTCTCCAGCTTCTCAGCTCAAATCCAGGGGCGTTTCTTACCCACCTAGCTGGGTGTTTCTTAACCGAAGTGATGACATCATCTCCCCTTCACTGTTCATGCTGGCTCCGTGTGTTTCCCCCACCACCTCCACATGTCACACTGTCTATCCCATGCAGTCGTCTTCTTGTAAGTGCTAGTTTAATACCACAGTCTTGCATCATGTTACGGCTGAATCCAGTCATTGTATAAACCTCCTTCAGGATGCTGTGCAGAGTGAAAGCTCTAGACACCTAATGCCCTGCAGTGTTGTTGTTTTTTTGGCTGTGCAGAGTGAAAATGTTGCGGTCAATTACTTTGTGGTGGAGGCAGGAATGGCAAGCTCCGTGAATACAGCCAACCGGGGCTGAACAGAATGTAAATGAGCTCTCAGATAGTGAAATGTTAAGGAGGAGGGATCGTTCAGCACTGGATGTCCGTGTAAACAGAAACAGAAGATAAGGAATACCTGTGATAAGACAGCTTTTGCCTAATGACATCAATTGCATAAGTTGCTTGTATTCACTGTCCCCTTATTCTGAAGGACATTCAATGAAAATGATACAAACCCCTTTAAGGCATCCTTATAGACTTGTTATGTCGAAGTTTCAAAAAAAAAAAAAAAAAAACAAAAAAATAAAAAAGTTCCCGAAATGAGGTCTTTTTTGGGGTTGTTTATTAAAGGGAATCTGTCACTATCTGATCTGTGGGCAGCATGTTATAGGATTGATGTATAGCTTTGTGGTAAAAAAAAAATCTAGAGTTAGATTTTGTTCATTTAAATTTCTTCTTATTTTTGGTTAAGAAGTCCCAGTAATTTTAAATATTGTTATTCAATTAATAAGCCATAGAAGAAATAAATTTAAAAAATGCCAGCATACAGTAGACGTATGGTAGATGCTAGTTATAAACTGTTTTGTTTGGTATAACTATCTGTTTTAAACTTTAAATATGCCAAATCTTTTCAAATCTCTACATTTCAATATTTTTCACAAATATTGTATGGACCTAAATGTATTACTAACATGAAGCACAATGTGACACAAGAAAACCATCTCTGAATCGCATGGATAAGTAAAAGCATTGAAAAATTATTCCCACATAAAGGGACACATATCAGATTATGAAAATGGGGCTGTGTCAAAACTGTCTGCAGTGGTAAGGGGTTAGATTTGTAGACAAAGGTAAATAAAGACTGTTACCAAATACATTGCTGTTCTGATTTTGCTTCATTTTAAAGTTCGTGCAAGTATTGTCTTCTGCTTGTTTACACTTCTTTGTTTAAGCTTCTGTAGTTACCTACCATATCCAACAGACTTGGCTGGGATGGTGACTTTGCTCCCTGCTTTATTTTATCAGCAGCACATGAGCTTATTTATGTTTCTTACTGAGAGACGTTTTTTAGCCTTGCACCTTAATGTTAAAACCCCTCCATCACCAATGTCCCTATAACAGGCTCTGCTAGGAACAGCAGAGCTGAAGCATCAGTCACTGCTAAAGAACCACTCACAGCCTGACCAAGAAGTGGGAGCCTGAAGCTGGCTGTGAATGGCAGGCTCCGTTAAACAGCATGATGAGGACACCCCTTCAAAATAAGTAAGATTTATTTAGGTTTATGAGAAAAACAAACACTTTTTCATAAGAAGTAGTTTTATGTTTCAAACAATGCTTAAGGGCATGTCCCCACGGCACGGGTTTCGGCCGGTTTTTCAGCCGGTTTGCGGTTTTTCAGACCGCCTGAAAAACCGGCTGAAAATGAGCTCAATTGTGAATATATGGAAAATCCCGTGCAGCAGTCCCCACTGCAAGGGTTTTGCGTCGGACGGTTTTGCCGCCGGGGTCCTGCGGCAAAAACATTGTAGAAGCACAATCTTCCGTCGTAAGAACCGGACGCGAATGTGTGCTTCTCAATGGAGGAGGGGAGGGGCTTTTCTAGATCATCGTGGGACGGCACGCCAAAACAGGACAAATACCGGCCGGCAAACCAGCTGGTACTTGTCCACTGCCGTGGGGATGCGCCCTAAAAATGCACTTATGGGATAGTGCTGCATTATACCAAACAGTACACATAACAACTATACAAAGATTGTTATGTTAAAGCATGGTAGACTACATTTTTGTGTCTTGAAAATGAAATGTAGACCACCATAAAATAGAGCAAATTTAGTCCAAAGTTTGTTTAGAACCTTATGGCAATGCCAAGGTATACCAAGTGTGCCAACGCATAGTACTTTCCTATGTGGGAATGCAGTGGTATGTTGCAAAAGCTGCCATGTAGTCTTTAGGCACCTCTACGCAAAACTGAGCCAAACCTGATGTCTTTAGGAGCCGCCATCTTTATTGAGTTTATGCGGGCCACCACAACTTTCCCCTTGTGGCAGATGTTGAGGAAGGGAGGGATCAGCCATGTTTGATCCTTTGTTTCTATGGTAGTCCCTGCCAACAAGTATTCCGCTGGCAGTTCGTTAATGCTTTTGTCTAGTTTATTTATAAAGATAGTGTTGATCTAGATGACCAGAGACAACCCATTGAGTTGAATGAGAACTGCATAATTATAATAATAATAATCTTTGTATAGAATACAGACAAAAAAAACAAACAAAAAACCTTACACAGTAAAAAGCTATTCAGACATGAGGTATGAGCGAGCTGTATGCAAGAGCTTACAATCAATTACAGTATATGGGTGAGTGAGATCAAGGGTGAGAAGTGCTTGGTTTATATGCTGGATGAACCTGCCACACAGACAGTACATCTATATACAGATGAGTGACAGAAATGTGACGTGTGTGACAGAAAGCAGGGGGTTAGCAGTTAGGGATCTTGGTAGGTAGATGTATTCTCAGGGTGTGCTTAAAATTCTGAGTGCTGATTGTACGGGGTAGCATGTTCCAGAGAACTCTGTGTAGCACATTCAATAGCTTGGAGGCAAGCGTGGGTGATTCCAATGATTGAGGCATTTAATCTAATATTATCAGCAGAGCAAGGAGACCGGGTAGGATGGTAGACCGTGACGAGGGAGGAGATGTAGGGCGGTGCAGAGCAGTGCAGAGCAGTGAAGAGCTTTATGGGTGAGAGTTATTGTTTTATGTTGTATTCTGTACTGAATGGGCAACCAGTGCAGTAACTGACAAGGGGTAGAGGCATCAGTATAGCGGCTAGAAAGAAAGATGAGCCTGGCTGCTGCATTCAGGACAGATTGGAGAGAGAAGAGTGTACAGAAAGGAAGACACATAAGCAAGGAGTTAAAGTAATGAGGACGAGAAAGAATAAGAGGAAAAATGAGTTTGAGTTGTCTCCACAGTGGGAAAAGGATGGATTCTGGAGATGTTCTTGAGGTTCAGGGGACAGGAGCAGGCAAAGGATATAATATGGGGAGTAAAGGACAGATGAAATCTAGTATAACCCCAAGACAGTAGGCCTTCGGCCAAAAGTTATTGGAGTACCACACACTGAAACAGAAATAGCAGAGAGGGGTCGGTTAGTAGACGGCGGGATGACAAGAAGTTCAGTATTAGTGAGGTTTAGTTTAAGATAGAGGGAAGACATGATGCCAGAGACAGTGGACAGACCCGTCACTGGTGGTTTTGTAGCAGGGCAGGAGTGATGTCACGGTAAGAGGTGTACAATTGAGTGTCATCAGTGTAGAAATGGTACTGCTGATGGTTTGTGCAATGTTTAATTCCCCCTATGGTGGCACTGCAGGAAAATACATGGTGCCCCGCAGATTATTGCTGATCACAGGAGATCTCGGCAGATAATGTACATTTAGTAAGGGTTCAAATCAGGCAACCCATTTAACATGTTAGGTCTCTAGCTTCAGGGGTAAAGACTATCCGTATTGTATATGAACATTGTGTTTCAATGTAACAATACATTCTGCTTTAACTCAAAATCCATTAGTTTCTATTACCATTGGGTAAATCAAGGTCAATGTGCAAATTAGACTAATTTTTTATTCATTCGCAGAATATCTTTCTATAAGTTTTTTTTATTCATGTGTTTCAGCTTGAATGCACAGATGGTTCGTCAAATACATATTACCTCAACAATCGGACAGAAAGCACAAATTCTTTATTTTCTGGAGGATCTGGTAAATATGCCACTTGCCCTGAATATTCTGAGAATAACTAATGTTATTTAGAGAACTTCTTTTTGTTAGCCGAAACTGAAACCAGGAGAATGTTAGTGATTGATATTTGTTAACAGGGTTTACATACTGGATGATGGATGAAAAGGAGATGTATCATCCTTTACCTGAAAACTTTGAAACTGGATTATCAAAACTATTTTCTTCCTCCAAAGCGGTGTGTATTCTTTATATCTTTGTACTGGATATGTTATATGCTACACATTTATAAGCAGACCAGTTGCTAAAATTTTACGCGTCGCGCTACAAATTTTAAATCCCCAGTCGCCCTCGGGTGTTGCCGGATGTGTGTTTTTATGAAAGAGAAACATTTTGAGTAAATCACTAAATATTGGTCAAACAGTGGTTTCCCATTATAAAGTCTTCGGGAACACAGAATATGGTGAATGAGATCTTTTACGGTTGACTGTAGTATGTCATCTAATGAACATTTATGTGCATTAAGAGTTTACTGCAGATTCAACATTAATGGCCTATCTTATCCTCCGTGTTTGATTGGTGAGGAGTTTGAGGTCAAATTCTCATGAGAATAAATGGGTCTTCGGTGTTATACAGGCACATAACCTTGCCAGTTGGCTGACCATTCCTGTGATTTCAGCCCTTCCCATTCACTTGAGTGAGGCACAACCACAAATACAGATGAGCTGCTATGACTGTGTAAACAGTGAAGTGGAGGCACTACTTGTATTAATGCTAAGGTCCCAAAGAACTGCTTTAAAGGGGTTGTCTCACTACAAGGATTACATTTTATGTGAAAGATCTTGTAAAAACACATCACTTTGCAATATATGTCCATTAACAGTGTCATTCCTATTCTGAGATATCCCCTCTTGTATGGGCTGCATCAGCTCTTCAGGTCACTATAGCTATAGACCTGTTTGATCTATCCTGATAGGCTGCCAGCACTGGTTGCTATAGCTAAGACCTGGCTTCTATTGACAGCCTATGGGAAGCAGTAACATGCCCTGATATTCAATTGAACCAAGGAAAACAGGATGGAGTAAGATGAATCAGTGTAGGGAGACGACCCCTTTACGGCCAGTTGGCGGTCACGTTTGGAACCTCAGTTGCAGAATCTGTCTAAAATAACGGAAAAGTTAGTGATGCCTGCTGCTCTGTTTTTTCCGTTAAACTACGGAAACCTGATGGATTTCATTGACGTCAATAAGTTGTGTCAGTCATTTAATGGTTACGGTCACGCCTCTGCTATGGAATCTCGGATGCAGATGTGAACTGGGCCTTTTTATTCAAAATTATTTTATGTTGGAAGTATGCAGAAAAGAAAATCGGAGGGTTAAGTACTAAAGCATACTATTGGTGTAAATTGAATGCAAACAACTTGCCAGCAAAGGTAAAATAACCTCAGGCAAAGGTTAATTTAAGTAGTATGACAACATTTTAAGTACAAGGAGATATAACCAAGTTGACATATATTATGTACTAAAAATAAAGTAAAAAAGTTGACACAAACAACAAAAGGATATGTTCACACGGCTTTTTTTGCGGGCTGTATTTTGGGGCGTAATTGTGCTGCAATATGCCCCGCAGATACAGTAATTCACAGCTCTCATTGAGAGCTATGTTTACCTGCCATTTTCTCCAGCGTACAGTATGCGCCGGGAGAAAGAAGTAAAAAAAACGAGTGAATGGGGTCCGGCAAACGACACTTTAGAAGTGTGCGCTGGCCAGTTAGTACTTCTAAAACAGCAGGCATATAGCGGCGCACACTGCACCACTATACGGCAGGAATACGCCATGTGAATATACCCGAACAGCAGGGGGAATCTGGTAAGAGGATAGTCTAACACAGGGTAGGAAGAACTGCTGTAGACAAGAGAGCATCAATTTATCAAATGAAATGTAGGATCTATGTGTAGGGAAGGTGACAAAGAACATTGTTTTGTCATGGGTTAGTATATTTCTTGAATGAGACATGATGAATTTCCTAAAGGAGTATTCCCATCTCACAAAATTATGGCATGCCACTAGGATATATTATTAGGGGTCCGACCTCCGGAACCACATCTATCACAAGAGTGGTAAATTTGCAATGAAGCACTTACTTGACAGGTATAAAAGCAGTTTCTTTATTATTCAAATCTTCGTGCGTGCATAAGGATAAAATAGCGTTACTTCAAGCAATGGTAATGGCCAACGCGTTTCTGGCTAGATACTAAGCCCTTGTTCACAGCATGTCAGTTTGTATCGGAGTGCTCCTTTATATAGGGGAAAAGACGTCGCAATCACAAGCTATGTCACTTCCTTTAACTACTGAGATTTCATTCATAAAAATGAGTGCATAGTTTTCACTACTACAATTAAAACAAAAACAACAACCATTGCGGATATGTGATAAAGCTTAACACAGGCTTCAGTGTATGGTCATATCTGACTTGAACTATACTTTATTCTTTCAGAATAGTGTATATTTTAGTCTTAAATATGTATGCCAAATCATTACGGATAATTTGAACCTTCGGATCGAGTCTGAAGTTGGAGTATCCAGAATGCCTCTCTCAAACGAACTTTGTGCAACAGTCACCACCCCTGTTTGGTCGCTCCACTTTTCAATACCGCAAAAACAGGTAAGACTCCGTATTCCCTTTCATGATATCGACAAAATGTCGTCTACTCCTGAATGAGTTACCGTACTTTTTGATGTTTAAAGGTGTTCTGCCCAAACAAAGGGGTCTTGAATTTGCGTATGCTTGATCCTATATAAAGCTTATCACATAGTCTCACAGTACATACCATAGATAGATGTGGTCAGTGTCACAATTGGATGGAATTTGCGTATTGTATATTCTTTGTTCTCTAGTACGATTTGCTTTATGTAGATGTTTTTTTACGTGACTTCTACATACGTTACATTCTACGACCCCAGCATGGGAAAAAACCCGTTTGTGTATCCAATTTTCCCTTTATTCTGTGGTTTAATGAAATTACTAGGTGAAATTTGGCTGCCTATCGTTCTATTCTTTTTTGGGATATGTTAGAGGACACACAAACGTATAACAAATTAAGATCGGATCCTAGTTTGGTTTTTCAGAAGAAACTAGTTAAACTTCTTGATGAGGAGTACATCTGGGAGTGCTGGACACTAAACAAAGAAAATACTTGGAAAATGAAAAGGCACAGACTCCAGTTTTCTATGGAGTGCCCAAATTACACAAAAAACAATTTCCTCCAAGTTTGAGACCCATAGTGTCCAGCACTAACATTTTTTACAGCCAGATTGAGTGATTTTGTGGACAAACATCTGCAACCATTGGTGCAAACTACTCCTGGGTATCTGAAAAGATAGTAAAATGGTCTTTAAGACCTTTCAAAATTTTGTATGAACGGAAGATTGCACCTGGTTAACACTAGATGTAGTGAGTCTTTACTCGAATATCCCACAGACGTTGGTGTTTTTCAGCAATACAATTTCATTTACAAAATCTAGTACTTATGAAGAAAATGGCCCCAAATATTTTCTCCTGGAAAGTATAGATTTTCTACTCAGACATAACTATTTCCAAATTTGATAAAGATTTCTACATACAAATTCTGGGAGTTCCGATGGGTGCCACTTCTTCACCGGCTATTGCTAAACTATACATGTCGTGGTGGGAACATCAGGCAATTTTTCATCAAAATAATCCTTTTGCTGACGGCATCCTCTGGTATGGGCGCTACATAGACGATCTCATGATCGTGTGGAGGGGACAAGTAGCGTCCATGCCAGAGTTTGTTGAATATGTAAATCAAAATCCCTTTAATCTAAAATTTACTTCATGCAGTAATTAACAAAAGTATTACATTCTTGGATATTCAACTAGAAAGGGGATTTACAAAAAACAAGGGTTAAAACCTCTTTGGGACCCGCAAACCAACCGTGGAAAACTCTATTCTTAGAGCAATAGCAGTCCACTCGCGACATACTATAGACTCCATCCCTCTTGGAGAATTTATTCGTGCAAGAAGGGCAAAGCACGATTTATGAGGATTATGAGACAGAAAAAAACAGGGTTTTATATATAGGGTTAAATGGGAAAGGGGATATAACCAAATCCAAATAGAAAAGCATGTACAAAATAAAGAATAAAACACGAGGATTTTTTGAAAAAACAAATAAAAAAACAGGGCCTGAAAAAAGAAAAATTTAAAAAAGGTCTTTTTTTTTTTCTACGGGTGTACAGTGCAAGTTTGAAAAAATAAAAAAGATTCCCCCCTAACATAAATGTTTTTAAACCCCTTAAAAAAACCTTTCTAGGCTGAAATCCAAAACGCCCCAGGGGGGTTTGGGGGTTCACGACCCTGGCCCGTAGGGATACGTCCTGAGGTTTCCGCAAAATTTCTTGGGTTTGAGTTTCGCGCGTCGGCGGGGGGGGTTTTCAGCTTTTAATATTCAGCTGAAAACCCCGCAGCGCCCGGCCCCCCGACCCCCGGGGTTTTGGCTCCCGGGGGGGGGGGGGGGGGGGCGGTTTAAACCCCCTTAAATTATCCCCGGACAAATCGGGTCGAAAAAAATTAAGAGAGACCAAAAAAATCCTCGTTCCCGCGTCGGGTCCGGGGGCCAGCGGGCGCACGGAATTGGAGCCGATGTGCAGCCCCCTTGCCCCTTTCCCAAAGGACACCAACGGAAGGCAGAAAATTCCTTTCCCGGGTTTTGTCTTTTTACGTCACGTTTCCCGGCCTTTTTGCCCTGTGGGCAATGACCCGGGCCCTCGTGATTTACGGGGTTTACCAAAAAAAAACCCAAAGTCATACCCAAAAACTAGTACTAAATTTTTCCTTTTAAAAATAAATCAAAAAACTCTCATTAAAACCCCCAAAAATGGGAAAAAAAAGTAAAAAAAAAACGTGAAAATAAAAAAAAGTAAAAAAAACATGTAAAACAAAAAACCCCAAAAAAATAAAATAAAAATCCGTCTATTTTATTACCGCCCCCTTTTCCCTTTAAAAACCCGGAAATTTCCCCCCCAAAAAATTTATCAAAAATAAATAAAGAAACCATATTTGGTTTTCCCCGGTCCCGAAAAGGGCCCTCCCCTATAAATCTGTCAGTTAATTAACCCGTTTTGGAAAACGCCGAAAAAAAAAACCAAAAAAAAATCACAAAATTTAAAGTTTTAAATTGTTCATGGCCCGCGAAACATAAAATGGAAAAAAAAGGGCGTTTAAAAAAGCCTTTTAAACGCCAAAGAAGGTACCAATTAAAAACTTCAGTTTTTTCCCCCGGGCAAAAAAAAAAGTCCTCTTTACAGCTCTGTATACGGAAAAATAAAAAATTTTATAGCTTTCAAAAGGGATAGCGATGCAAAAAATAATTTTTACAACAAAAAAAATTTTTTCTTTTTTTTTTTAAAGTGCTTCACCCTTTAAACAAAAACTATATAAATAGGGGTACCCGCCATAATCTTTAGCGCCCCAAAGGGGATTTTAAAGCAAACCCTTATCACGGATACTCCCTGGGGGGGCCCGGGTTAAAAATAAAAATAAAAAAAAAAAAAAGGGGGTTTTGAAATTATTTTCTTACCCCTGGCCCCAAAAAAAAATGGATTTAAAAGCAATCAAAAACCCCTTTGTCCCCCCAAAAAATTTGATACTAAAAAAAACTTCAACCATTTTGGGCAAAAAACAAGTCCCTCCCACAGCCCCAAAACCCCAAAAAAAATTTTAAAAAGTTATGGTCTCGGGGGCCCTTTTTTGGCGATGAAAAAAACGTTTTTTCCCCGGGGTTTAAATAAAAGTGTTTTTTTGTATAAAAGCAATTAAAAAACATAAAAAAAATATACAAATTGGGTATGGTTGAAATCGTTTTGCCCTCCCGAGTAAAGCTCCCAATGGTCATATATACCGTACGTGACCGTAAAAAAAAAATAAAAAAATAAAAAAACAAACCAAAAATTGCTGTATTTTGTTCAAACATCTCAAAAAAAACCCTTTAAATTTTAAAAAAAGTGAACTTAGCATTTCAAGGGGCACCGCCATAAGGGTTTTCCCAATAAAAAACTTCAACTTAAATCCCGCAAAAAACAAGCCCATACACGGGCTCGGCACAAAAGAAAAATTAAAAAAAGTTAGGGGCTTCAGAAAATAGGAAAAACAAAAAAAACGAAAATTTTTTATAGACGAAATTTCTACTGTTTAAAAAAAGAAATTTTTTTAAAAAAAAAAAAAAAACCTATAAAAAACTATACCATTGAAATTTGTAGACCCCCATTGAAAATTTATCCATCATTTACACCCCACGGCGAAGGGCCGGAAAAATTTTAAAAAACCCAAAAAAAAACAATGACCGGGAACGGGTTTTTTTCCCCCCCCATTTTTTTTCCCAAATGCAAAAAAAAATACAAGGGAAAACACCTTTTGCACCCAAAATGCACAGTACCCCCTAGTGAGATCCCTGAGGGGTTGCTGAATCCAAAATGGGGCACTTTTTTAAAAAGTTTGGGCCTGTTTTTGCTCCCTTTGGGGGGGTTTTTGCAAAGCGACAGGGGCCCCTACCAAAATCTGGTTCCAAAACCCAAAATAGCGCTCCCCCCCCTTTTAAACGCCCTCCCATGCGCCCAAACCATTTTTACACCCAAAAGTGGGGGTTTTTGCCAGAACTTGGAAAAATTGTTTAAAACAAGTTTTAGGTTTTTTTTTTTTCCAGGATTCCTTTTTTTATATAAAAATTTTTAACAAAAATTGCAAAATTTTGGGAAAAAAATTTTTTTTTAATTTTCACCCCTTATCCCTTAAAAAAAAATTTTGTAAATTTCACGGTGGGGTCTATATACTCAATGCACCCCGGGGATATATTCCTTAAGGGGTTTTCCAAATGTCGGTCTATTTGGGGGTTTGTTTTTTAAGTTTTAGCCCCTTTGGGGTTTTGTCCCCAAAACCTAAAAATGGGGGGCCAAAATTTAAAATCGTTGAAAATGAGACCCTAGAGTAAAAAGTAGGTGCTCCCCCTATTCTGGGGCTTTGGGTGAGCCAAATAATGCACTGGGGCCCACAAATGGGATATCTCTAAAAAGGGCAGACCTGGGGGAAAATTGATTTTTAAGTTGCATTTACCTGGTCACTTTTAAATTGTTTTCCCATTTGAAAAATGGAAAAATATTGAAAAATCTGAAAAAAAAAAAAAAGGGGAAATTTGAAATTTCACCTCCACTTTGCTTTAATTTCTGGGGAATTTATCTAAAGATTTTTTTCAAACTTCCTAAATAGTTTTTGTAAATCCCGTTAAGGGGTTTTTTATTTTTCCTCGGGATGGTTTTCCCGGGGGGTTAACTACATGCAGGCCCCTAAAAATCCACGTCAAAACTGGAGGGGTCCCTAAAAAAATGTATATTGAAAATTTTTTCTTAAAAAATGTGGGGAAATTCCCTTACTTTTTTTCTAACCCCCCTTTAATGTCGTAAAAAAAAAAAAAAAAGGGACTTTTAAAAACATTATCCCAAACCCTATATTTGGACATAGGGTTTAGATCCCTATTTTAAAAAACATTTTGTGGGGAAAAAATTTTATTTTGCCCTTACACGCAAAATTTTGCAACTTTAAAAACCCGAAAATTTTTTTCCCAAAATTTTTCAAAAAAATTTTGATTTTTTTTCCCACAAAACAAAAAAGGGATTGTAGGGTTAAAAATTTCTTACAACAAAAAAAAGCACAATGTGTCACGGGGAAAACAATCTCTGAATCACTTTGGCAGGAAAAAAAGTGTCAAAAATTTTTTCCCACAAAAATTTTAAACCCCCAAATTTTGGGGGTTTTTTTCAGATTTAAAAAAATAGGGCTTTGTCAAAAAAGGTTTAAAAACGGGCTGGGCCCTTTAAAGGGGGTTAAGACAAGATGAGGATTTAGTAAAAATTTTATTTGTTTAAGGGGAATTAAATTTGTCCCCAAAAAAGAATAGAACGATAGGCACCCGAATTTTTCCCCGTAATTTCATTAAACCACAGAAAAAAGGGGAAAAAATATGGGATGAAAAAAACGGGTTTTTTTTTTCCCTTGCGGGGGTAAAAAATGAAACGAAATGTAAAGCCCCACAAAAAAAATCAAAATTTTAAAGCAATCAAACCAGGGGAACAAAGAATGGGAAATACGCAAAACCCAAAAACTGTGAAAACCTGACCACATTTTTCTATGGTATGTACTGTGAGAAAATGTGTAATTTATATAGGATCAA
The DNA here is from genome assembly GCA_025379985.1 of Phyllomedusa bahiana. NCBI lineage: Eukaryota > Metazoa > Chordata > Amphibia > Anura > Hylidae > Phyllomedusa > Phyllomedusa bahiana. Next base: position 9,022 of record JAODAL010021068.1, on the reverse strand, counting down.
GAATCCCGCAAATTCCAAGACCCCATTGGAAAAAAACCCCTTTTTATAACATCAAAAAGGGTTTTCCGGAAATAAATTCAAGAAATTTACGACATTTTGTCGATTTTAAAGGGAAAGGAAAAGGGGGAAATTTTTTTTTTAAAAAAACAATCAAAAAAACCCCTTTTTTTTTTTTTTTGGGTTTTTTTTTTTTTTTGGGGAAAAAGTGGGGGAGCAAACCAAAAAACAGGGGTGGTAAACGGGGTTTCAAAAAAGTTCGAAATGAGAGAGGATTTGGTTTCCCCAACTTCAGATCGAAACCCGAGAGGTTTAAATTTTTCGTAATGTTTTGGGCCCCATACATATTTTTAAAAACGGAAAAAATTATACACTTTTCTGAAGGAATTTTAAGGTATTTTTCAGTCAGTATGACCATACACTGAAGCCGGGTTTTAAAGCTTTTTCCAAACCGGGAAATGGTTTTGTTTTTTTTTTTTAATTGTAGAAAGTAAAAAACAAAAGCACTCTTTTTTATGAAGGGAATTCAGTAGTGAAAGGAATTTGACATAGCTTTTTTGTTTGGGGGGAAAAGTCTTTTCCCCTTATAAAAGGAGCCCCTCCGTTTCAAACGGGGACATGCTGTGAAAAAGGGGTTTTGTATCTAGCCAGAAACCCCGTTGGCCTTTTCCTTTTGGTTAAAGTAACCCCTATTTTATCCCTTTTTGCACGCACGAAGTTTTAAAATAATAAAGAAACGGGTTTTTAAATACCTGTCAAGTAAGTGCTTCATTGCAAATTTATTTACTTTGTGCCCTTTCGACGGGGGACGGGCCACTTTACCCAATTTGGGGGTTTTCCCGTTTGAGGTTTACCCGGGTGGTCGAAAAAACTTCAATCAAGGTGAGCTCTAAATTCTTCGCTAAAATAATTATTTGTTTCGCATTTTTACCCACAAGTGTTTAAAGCTCTGCAGCCCCTACATTTGTTTTTTTTAAAGGAAAACTTACCCAACTCATTTCACTCAAGTGAAATGTCCATTTAAAATAGTCCTTTTTTAGATCTTTCCCTTTAATGGAATTGATATTAATTATTTGGATAAATTATCATTTTTTTTTAAATAGCAGGGGGGTTTTTGCACTTTTTTCCCCCCCTGCTCCCCTTTGACCCCCATTTTACTAAAATGGGGGAATATATTTTGATCATAATTTACATTCCTGCTGTCTTGTAATTTACATTATTCTTTATTTTATATATATTTTTTTCCCTTTTTAAATGTTTCAGCCTGAGGAAGCAGGGATTCCATCTCTAACGGATATCTATAACCAGAAACAAAGAGAGCGTGAACAGTGCTGTGCCTGGGAACCTGTGTCTCCTTCTGAGCACACTCATCCTCCAGAGGTAAAAATCACGTTGATACACAGCTCTGTGTGTTGTAAAATATGCAGAGATGCACTTTGAAATGGTTCATGTATTTGTTATTTGACTGTCTCTTGGCATTTGTGGAGTGCTGCTGATATGTGTTTGCATTGCTTGCTGCCACATCAGAGCGCACCTACAAATTTTTTCTTTGAGTTATTTTTGGATGTGCTGGTCATTTTTTAGTGTAGTGAAATATGCATGTAGTTATTGTTCCGCCTTAAAGCAGTTGTCTCGCTACATTGATTCATCTTACCGCAGTCCTGTTTTCTTGTTTTCATTTTGAATTCAGGCATGTTTACTGGCTTCTACTAGGCTGCAGTAGAAGCCAGGTCTGTAGCTATAGCAACCAGTGCTGGCAGCCTATAAGGAGAGATCAAACAGGTCAGTAGCTATAGTGACCTGAGGAGCTGATGCAGCCCATACAAAAGGGATTATCTAGGAATAGGTCGGACACTGTTAATGGATATGTATTACAAAGTGACTTGTTTTTGCAAGATCTTTAACATAAAAAGCAATCCATGTAGTGAGACAACCCCTTTAAAGGGAATCTGTCCCCCTTTTTTTTTCTTTTTTTTTTTTTACTAATTAAAACAAAATATTGATACATATTCTTCTCTTCTTAGCCATTTTTATTTTCTGATTGTAGATTTTTCAAATTCTTTTTTCTGTATATGATTGAGGGCAGCCTTCTTGCCTGAGCTGCTTTTAACAGCCACTTCATGGCGATATGATTCTGTGATCAGGAGCAGACCCATTGACTTCTATAGGAGAGTTTTCTAGGTATGATCTATGAACTGGGAAGAAGTCAGTGTGCAGGTAGGGTTAGAAGAGGGAGCTGTGACTATCTCCTATTGTGACTGGTAGATCCTGTGTTATCTATACACGTTGGCGTCACCTTTCAGTGCAATCCTGCCTGTGTTGGTACTAAGGAGACTGGTGAAAAACTTTCTATACAGACTATTAGTCCTAGTGGCCTAAATGAAAACTGAAGGACCTCAGAATTGTTTTTGTTTTTAATATTGATAGTGATATGAACATTTTTTTTTTAAATTAAAAAAATTCTTAAAAATGTGTTTAACATAAAAAACAGGAGTTTAATAATAGGTCATATTGTGATGATACAGTCCTTTTAAATATAATCAGAATGGATGCAAAGTTCAACATCGGAGCAGGTCTTTCACCTGCAGGCAAGATAGAAGTGATGTGGGCAATATGCACTTACTGATGGTAGAGTTAACTCCGTTATATTATCGCTTGAAGTGTTTTACCACCTGGAATCGATGTCATTAGTAAATATAGTGCCGTGCAAAACACCAACAAGTACAATTTTTTTACCGTATATTTCAACATCAGAAAAAAAAAATAAAACAATAACCTGTATATTGACTTGAAATCTGATAAAAGCAATAACCATTTATAGTAGGTAAAGCCAAGGATACGCCTGGAAGAACCCTGGGAGCTGTTGCCTTGAGATCTGGAGAAAAGAAGCAATATCCACTTAAGAGCATACGAGGGAAACCTTAAGGGCATGTCCCCACAGCAAAGGTTTTCAGAAGGATTTACAGACAGTTTCGGTTTTGAAAGGAGTCTGTAAACCGGCTGTCAACCTTTTACATGGACCTTAATGGGAAATCCGAAAAACATAGAACATGTTCATTCTTCCGCCTGGTTTTCGGGCGGAAAATGAACATGTCTGTGTGAAGGGGGATCGCTTTTCTCCGAAGCTGCCCCCCTTCGTACCAAAAACATTTCCCGACCGGTATTTGGTCTGTGCCGTGTAAACGGCCGCTTAGGCTGTGTCTACACGGCACTGATATCAGTATTTAGAATCTGCAAAATCTGACTGTAAGTCCTCAATAGAAAATCCGAGCTGTAGCCTACACAGTTCTGTATCCAAAATCCATAAAAAAAACCTTACAATATATTCTATAATCCATAGTATTTTACTTGAATGCCGAAAACCGACCGCAAAATCCATGCAAAAAACGCGGTAAAAATGAAAACAGATTGTAAAATATTGGTCAGAGTCTTTGCTATGTAGACGTAGCCTAACTGTGAGCAGAATGACACGATTAAAGGTGTTTTCTCACCACGCTGTTTCACTTAGCTTTAGCAGTTTTGCACTTACTCTGTCTCTTCAGGCTGTGGATGGTTCTACAGCTGTGATTAGCATATTCAACTTCTAGCGAGCCAGTGCAGGGGATTGCAGATAGTCTTGTTTTTCAGTCCTCACAACACATGTACCTTATGTAGCTTATCTTGTTAGATGTAGTTCGTTTGCTTCAATTTCAGCTCATCAGTGGGGTAACATCACTCTCTCTCAGCTAATCAGATAACAGACGTCCGTCTGATATCCTGGTAACCATAGTAACCTGCGTGCACTTCAAAGCACATAAAAAACGCTCTATTCTCATGACTAAAGTAAAATCTATTGACCAATGTATTTAGAAAAAGTCTTCAATTAGCTGTCCTTTTATGTTGAAAGCTAATCTTTGTAGGGAGAAAACCTTTTTAATCCCTTAAGCCCAAGCCTGAAAAGTATTTAATGACCAAAATTTAGTATTTTTTCCCTCCTTGCATTTCAACAGTCATAACTTTTTTCTTTAAGTGACACCGCTGTATGAGGACTTGTATTATGTGGGAGAAGTTGTATTTTTAGGGGCATTGTTTAAGTTTACAAATAATTTACTGCTGAAATTTTTATTTTTTTGGGGTATTTTGGGGGGGTTTTTAAATTATTATTTTTTTTTTTTTTTACACCTTTCACATTTTATACTAAATAAACTGTTAGATGAATTCTACAGGTTATTACGGTTACTGTTGTCTAGTTCAATTGTGTCAGGCTGAAGTTTCTTGTCACAGTCTCATTTGGCCTAGTTCTGGACTTTGTAGTTTTTGAGAAATCTAGATTTAGAGTTTGTGTAGTTTTTTGGACTCCCTAGTTATGAAAACCATTTTCTGTATTGGGGTCAGTTGTGGCTTAGGGATATATTTAAGGGACAATCTAAAAAAGCAATGTTTAGTCTGCACATCCAAAAATATATTTTTTTTTAAAAGAAAAAAATGAGCACGCTGGTGTGGCAGTAAAATACTATCATAATCCAATAACAGCAGCACTCTTCTAGCACTAAAAAAAACAGTCAAAGGGGACATCTGAATTTTTGGAAAAGCATTTCTGCTGCTTTAGATGCATGAAAACTTGGTGTTCTATTTAAGGGACAGTCTTTAGGGTTTGTCGGGGATAAAGGTTCCAGTGTTAGGGCTAGTCATAGGGCGAGCTTTTGAGGGGTAACATAGGAATAGTTATTGCTATTGCTCCCCATTACTAGAGTGTACCTGCATTGAATCACCTTCAAACCGTGCTCCTGTCTTCATCTACCTTTTGTCGGTTTGTCAAATCTTCCAGCTGTGAGTCTTTTGATTGATATGCTTTGTATTGCTATTTTATGTGACTGCTGAGGTACTTCCCGGTATTGCTTGGAGTCCACCAGCATAGTTACATCAACGCTGTTATAAATGTGGTCCATTTTAACATGATCTAGTCTAAGTTTACACAGTATAAGTATTAAACAGTATTGATAAATCCTGAGGACGATAAAGCCAAATTTTCACAGATGGGTCACTTTAGGCATGTCTCCTCTTCCTGGAAAATGAGTTTATGTATAGAATGTAAAATGTATGTTCTTTCTTCCATTTATTAGGTATTGACGCTGGATCCAACTCTACACAGGAAACCTTCTCATAATGTAGATCTTTCCAAATCTGCCACTCACTGTGGTGAGGGCTACATAGCCCCTGTGTCGCCTGATTCAATTGTGGAAAATCCTTCTTACACTCATGATGAAGAAGAGACGGCGTCCAATGCTTCATCTTGTTGGTCAATTCATTAACTAGTTCTCCCCAGTGTCTGTCAGCAGGTGATAAGCACTGGAAATCTACCAGATACAAAGTGAAGAAAAATATAGACTACCAGCTGTGTCATGGAGATGCTTACAGCGATGAAAGAATGAACTGTACGGAGGATGAAGCAAACAGTTTGGCTTCGTCCCCAATATCTCAATCACCATTACCAGCTGCAGACAACAGTGTGCCTTGCTCCTCTGGCGTCTATACTATGGACCATCCTGTAATGCTTTCCAAGTAGGTGCTATGTAGGTACTGATTATTTATCCAATAGTAACTAAAGGCTTCTTTACAAACTTTTGTTGTTGATCAAATTAAAACGGCCAACTCTAACAGCAATGCTTCTAGGGAAGAATATGCTGCATGTCATGATTTATTTTCTGCCCAATCCGTATTGCCTGGAGACACATGAGCTTTGTATAATTCATGTATGGGTGACATTAAACTTTGTCTAGATAAAAATCGAACCTGTTGGCTTTTAACAAAGGGAGAGTTAGGACGGTTTGCAGAATCTTCTGACAAATATCTAGTGTGTAGTTGATAAAATCTTATATAACGTGAATAAAGTAGATTGGCGCATATAGCTTTAGCTTTGACTATAATAAGCTTTAAAGGGGTTGTCTCGCTACAAAGAATAGCTTTCAAATTGTAGGGAACACAAAATAAAGACATTTTCCAAATATATTGCATTGTTCCTCTGTTTTCCCTAAAGAGATACAAGTGAATTTATTACCTCCCTGGCTATTTCAGTTCCCTCAGTAACAGACCTGTAAACAAATCTCCCTGGGCTGTTAGTTCAATGAGATAACAGAGAGTGAGTCATCACACAGGTCAGCAGTGTCAGTCAGTGTCCTGTGCTGCCAGACAGTAAAAAGCTTGATTTATCTCAAGTAAACAGCTCTGTAATTAGGGCTTTTGTTTTGGGGATCAGATAAGAACTCCTGCTAGTAGTTTGAGAAGCTAATCTAATCTAATTAGCATCTGAAAGCACAACGGAGCTGTACAAGCACAATGGAGCTTATGCAAATTAGTCTGAACCAGGAAGTGACAGAGAATTTCTTTCATGCATTCTTTGAAACCCTGTGGGGAGACAACTCCTTTAAGATCCCATTCTCATTGTTTTTCTTCTAGGTTTAGCAATAAACAATTTTTAAAAATCTCACACATGGCATCCATTTAACAGATAACTTGGGTAGATTCAGTGATGTCTGGAGCTTCCTAAGACTCGGAATAAGGGTATGTTCACACGGCTTATTTTGGTGCGCATTTCGACACATATTTTGCGGCGTGCTGCACTTAATACGTGAGGAAATGCGCTCCATAATTACGGTAATCCATACTCTCATACAGAACTATGGATTACGCCTTGTACGCGCAGGGAGATAAGTGACATGTCAATTATTTGCGGCGAATACGCACCGCGAGTAATGCATGTTGATGGGGCCGGCAGTCTTCCAGCCAGGGCTGTGGAGTCGGCAAGCCCTTAGCCCTGACTCCGACTCCTCAATTTCTCTAACCTCCGACTCCTGACTCCCTCATACACGGCGCATGTTTAAGTGATAACTTTAGTGTAGTAAAATGGTAACATCCGGCTTTTATCACCTTATGATACAATAATCAAGCTATTTAGGTAGAACAGACACTGACAAGCAAAAGGGTAACAATGTTAACAATGATCTTTTTGATCTTTTGAACACTTGTGGGTAGAGTTGAAGAAAAAGCTGTATTTGTATCCAAGTCCAGTCTGCACCAACATTGGGAATGTGTAGAACAGACCTGGGATCGGATTTTAGTCAAGATATCCTTGAATCTGATCCAGAGCCCAGAAGGATTCAGGCAGTATTAAGAACCAAAAGGTGGATTACCCAAATACTAACAAAATAATAAAAATTAACATTTTGATTTTTAGGAGCAAAACAGTAACAATGCAGTTACAGGAAAGAGTCTGCAGAACTAAGCAGATGCTAAATACTTGCAAGTCACATTTATGTATAAGATAGGTAAGATGACTGTATATAAAATTACAATAGCCTCATGTACAAAGCTGTAGTGGATGGTGAGATATGAAGCCTGAAAGTCACAAGTTCAAAACATTGTTACCCTTTTGCTTGTCAGTGTAAAATATATTTATAGGATACGACCTTAGAATACAAAAGAACTGTAAATATGCAAAACACTCCAGGAACATTTGTGGAGTCCGAGTTTGTTCTGAGATAGTATTGCCTCCATCAAATCCTGCATACATGACCTTACATCTGATCTCATTATTTCCAGGCTAGAGAACGGCCTCGCTACAGTAACTTGGGTTGGGGGCAAAGCGGTGACCACAGGGGCAACAACTCTAACAATGTCAAGGTATAAAGGAACTGCCTCAGCCACAGTCAGTTTTTATGAATGGTTGATCTTCTACTTCTTTGAAATCAGGTGAAAAATTTTGCTGAAATCTGTTTGCCATGGGAGCAGAATCCTTTCCCCCAGGGCAGCGCTTTGCCTGCTCCATGTCATCAATTACACTCCTCATGTGATGAGGCTAAAGATATGGGAGCAGTAGCACTGGCTGGACCCAATGCCTCTTGCTCTTTGCATTGCATCGAACTAACTGGACCAACTAATTATATATTTTGGGAGTCTGGTTCGGTCCCTTTTATGCCGACTCCGACTCCTGCAAAATAGGCTCCCACTCCACGACTCCGACTCCACAGCCCTGCTTCCAGGCCCCCCGCACCGCGGGAGTACGCGCATATTGGCACAAGCTCCCGAAACACATGATGTACTGCGGCGCATACTGTACATGCCACTGTACATCGTGTGAACATACCCTAAGATTTCATAAATGCACAGTTACATCAGTGGAGCTTTCCCACAGTTCCTTTTTTTTGGTTCACATATCACGTATGCCAGTACAGGATACATTGCCTTCCATCAGAGGTAAATGTTGGGAGCCCTTCTAGTAGTTAAAGCAAATCCATCCTATATTATGAGAACTACCGAGTTTTAGATAGTAAGATATTTGATTAAATTAGAGGGGTATTCCCAAGTTTACATTAATGGCTTAGTGTGTTATATACCTAACATCACTATTCTTTCTAACTACATTCATTCTTTTAAAAATAACTATATGTCTCTGCTATCTCCCACACATTAACTAAGTATATTTTGACTGGGTGACCTCTGCATCAGAGCATATGCAGGAGAAGGTCCACGAGAAAACCAGTACAATTTTTAATAAAATTTAGGACAGACCGGCTGCTTTTGGGAACTGTAGTTCCCAGTTACAATCTGCTGTCAGGTTGGTAGGAGTAACCTGACCACACACTTCACTGTCTAGGCAGATGCAAGTAGGGAGATGCAATATTAACTTAGGGACTGTTCACTCAACCTTTTACACCACATCTGTGGTATCCGTTGTGGTACTGTGAGAAAAGGTACCGTGACGGACATGACAACGTAGCCCCAGCGGCTCCATGGAGATGAACAGAGCAAACATAGTTCTATGTGGTATATGCTTCCCATGCAGGAACCCATGCTTTTGAGTTCCACAGGGAAAGTGTATACAGCTGGGATACAAAGCAAACGTAGTCCAGGTAGGACTGCATTTGCTTTATGGGACTGGGGCAGCTACGTCATGGTATACATCGGGTATCCGTGCCAAACGCAATGTGAATAGCCCCTTATATAGAAGGGAAGCTCAGAGTACGCTTCTTTGTGCACATGGCAGTTC
>JAODAL010021067.1:0-67898 GCA_025379985.1 Phyllomedusa bahiana | reverse complement strand
CTACCAAAAAAAAATATATATATATTTGGCTTTAAAAAAGAAGTTTATTTTGTCGCCCCCAGCAAAACAACGCTTAATTTAAACCCCGGATGTAAATTGCGCCAAAGCATTGGCCGCCAAAATAGTAGCGTGTTACAATTGCGGTTTTCTACGCCCCCACAACAAGAGATACAGTTGTAATTTGCCTTTCTTGTAAAATTGGGCAAAAAAAATTATTATATTTGGCGTTAAAAAAGACGGTTTTTTTTTGTCAGCACACCAGCAAAAAAAACGCTTAATTAACCCCTGGATGTAAATTGCGCAATAGATTCAGAGCCAAAAAATGAAGTGGTATTTGTATTGTAAAAACGCTGTTTCTTTAAAAGAATACAACAGGATTGGCTTGTCCCACTTGGATATTGAATGTATTGCAGCTGCAGTGGACGCACATGGATTTCGATCAATCCCCCAAAAAATCAGAAATACCATTCAGAAAAACAGTCTTGAGACAAGCTGGACACCCACAGAAATCGCTGTTTAAAAAAATATTTCTTCAGAAGGCTATCACCCGCGCAGCCCCCTTCCCTGTCAGTTCGTGAGAGGAGTGTGAGCTCCCAGCGGCCGCGCGGTCTTATTAGTGCGGTTTGACGAAACAGAATCCCGCCGGTCTCTGATTGGTTTCTCTTGCACATGTCATGCAGGCTATGCCCCTTCTTCCCCCCCAGGGCTTTCCCCCTGTAGCCCCATGTGCTGCAGCCTTTTATAAATCAAAAGCACACTTGTTCACCGAAGTAACCCCAAAATTCGATTCGGTCCGAACCCAAAATTTTTTCCCGAAAAATTTAAAAAGAATTCCACTTCGTTAGAATCAATTCGCCCATCTCTAATAGTAAAACAATTATTAAAAGGTCACACCCTTCCTACCAGAAGTTTGTTTATTAAAAGGTAACCAATAGTCCTGTGTTATGAATAAATTAAGCCAATGATTTTTTTAGTTGTAATATGAAGTAATGATGATTCTGTTACTGTTACCACGCCTCTGAGCACTTGCATAAAAATCTGTGTTTGTGAACTAAAATAAAGAGGAAGAAGGAAAAAGTCATTTTTTCCAGCTACACATGAATTTGGAATCCGGCACAACGATGGTTAAGGTAAATTTTCAGCCTTTCCACAAATTTTCTTGAAAATGTAAAAATTTGCTACAAAATTTAAGAGCTCCATAATGTCCTAAAAAAATAATAGATTGTTTAAAAAATGATGCCAACATAAAGTTGACTTTAGATATTCGTTATTTACTTATATGTTGGGTATGATTATCTGTCTTACATGCATACATTTTTAAACTTTGAATTTGGCAATTTTTTCCAAATGTTCTGTTTTATATTTTTCACAAATAAACAAGGATTGTTTTGACAAGAATTAATTTCTAACTTAAAGTATAATGTGTCATGGGAAAATAATCTTAAATTCACAAGAATTGGTAAAACCACTAAAAAGTTATTCCTCGATAAAGCAACACATGTCAGATTCGCTTCACACTTCACTTATCTGGGCAGTTACGGGGTCAAAACTGATCAAATAACTGAAGTGGGAATGTAGACTGACAGGCTAGAAAGAACCAAGCAGAGGGCCAAGCTCCCACTATAGCGTTAAAGAGTGCACTCCTTTTACACCGACATCAGATGATTTCAAAGATTATGACAGAACCTGTTCTGTTAAACAGTGATACATGTAGAGCCCATTGATGTTGACGTCACTGATCATTTTCCCCTTCCTTTGATCCGTCAGTGTCCGCTTACAATCGATCAATAATCCATCAGTTTTGCTAAAGTAAAAAAGAAACAGGAGTTGATCCAAAACAGAGATGACAAGTAAATGGAATATTTGCACGTCTTCTGTGTTTTGAATCTACACCTGCTTTGGCTACGTAATCATCAGACAATCCTGATTCAAACATACTTACATATCATACTGGCCTAATTGCTTCTCCAAAGACACAATCAGTTTTATTTGTCCTTTTCATTCCTTCTCACAAATCAAAAGAAGGAGGAAACCAAACATAGTGGCAATGTCATAGAGTGGTGGAGGGTGGAAACAGCATTAGGAAACCATAGGGTGGTTGAGTGAGAGAGTGGTCCATTGGCAGCAGCATGAGTAGGCCACAGAGTGGCACAATGACAGATTGTGGATGTGGCGCAGCATGAGTAGGCCACAGAGTGGCACAATGACGGATTGTGGATGTGGCAGCAGCATGGGTAGGCCACAGAGTGGCACAATGACAGATAGTTGAGGTGGCAGCATCATGAGTAGGCCACAGATCGGCACAATTACACAGTGTGGAGGTGGCAGCAGCAACAGCAGCAGCATCAGGCTGTGGAGTAACTCAATTACATAATTTTGGTGGTGGCAGCTACGTGACATAATGAGGAGGTGGCGGCAGCAGCAGCATGAGGAGACATGAGTGGTGAGGTGGCAGCAACATCAAAAAACTACATAATGACCCAATGAAGATTGGAGAGGTGGATGGCAATATCAGTCCCTGGTAAAGATGGTGGGTGAAGGAAGGAGCAGCTGACAGAAGATGTGTGACATCAGTCGGGTGGCAGCATCAGAATAGCAGCTGAGTCAGGTAGCCAGAAGAATCCAGACTCATTTGTCGAAGTTTGGGTGAGGCGGCATGGCTGATCTAATTTGATGCATCAGGCATTGGTGTGTGGAAATCCTGATTCAATTCGCTCATCCCTAGTAATCATAATAATAATAAAAAATCCCTTTCTTTTCCAAAGAACACTTCCCCACTGTGGTGTCAGATATTGGTGAGCTGGCATTGTGTTTGGAAGTATGATGCCCTTCCTCCTCTTCCTTCTTTGGTCACCTTGCTATATCTGAGTGACAAAAGTATATGTTTCAGTAGATAGATAATAAGAATGGTGTATTTTCTGCTTCCTCAATGAGAGTTAAAATGAGCCATACAACATTAGTCATTAGCAACTCAACTCAGGAGGGGAAATACTCAACCTTCTTTGAATGTTTGCTATTTGCATACACCTGGTACTTCATGACTCTTTGCTGCTGGCACAGCCTTTGCAGTACATATAAAGTTGCAATGTGTAGGATCATTACAAATGAGACGGTTGGGAGGTTAGCAGTATTGGCGCTGTACATTCACCAAACAATAAGAAACTGGTGGGAACAGCAAGATTGTGAGCACTGTTTCATGACTTTATCTTGCGTTGGCATTAAACCCAGGTACTTTGTTGGAAAACGTACTACCAGGTGAGTAAGAAACAAATGTGATGGAAAAAAAATAGACTGCAGTGTATAGAGGTTAAGAATTTATTGTAATTTGGACTATGGCGAGGTCTGTTATTAGATAATTTTGTGCTAATTTGTAAATGAAACCTATAGAAATGTATAGAAATGATAAAGTTCCACAGCACATGCAAGTATTGCATTTACAGTGATGCAGATGTATAGGCCATACAATCCATTCCTCCTGCCATTGCCATTAGCACATTACCTGCTATTCTTAATCTCTATAATGAATATATGCATTGTATCACGTATGTTGGAAGTGCTTGGTGTGACTGCAAGGATAGGACACTATATAGGGGAGCTTTGTGTGTGTGTATGAATAAAATTATAGATATCTACACATATATTTTCATATCTTTACATATGTGTACAAATTTTAAAGAAAAAAAAAATACTGATGGGGCTTGAACTCTCAAACATCTGTCTTGCAGGGCTGATCACCTAAGCTCTGCACCACACAAGCAGCTTATACAGACATAGTGTTGAATCCTTATGTTATACACTACAGACGATGACGTCATAAGGAGGCGGAGCTTGCATTCGATCTGAGGAACAGCTTAAGGACTGGATCTGTGAGGAGGTTAATCAACCTCTTGGCAAAAGCCCCTTAAACAGCCAGTAGTTGCCCAGAACATTGACCCTAAAGCTGGGAGATGTACATAGAGCCAGCAGACCTTGGTTTCACTATTTTAACAGCTCAGAGGGGAGTAAACACAGAGTGTGCAGGCAGCCAATCACAGCGCAGGGGGCGTGGCCGGGGCATTTCCTGTCTAGGGGCGTATCCCAACAGGCTGAATAAAATGTCAGCCAGCCAATCACAGTGCAGGGGGCTTGTCTAGGGTGTGAGAATCGACCAGGGGGCGTTCTGACCAGCAACAGCAGAAATAGAAGACAGATTTACAGCGAAGCTCATATCTGCTAAACCAAGTGACAGAGGTAATGCAACTCAATTACAAAAGTGCTTATTTTTACTGTCCCCATAATCTGAGACATGATCTTTGTAACGATAAAACCCCTTTAAGAGATAGAAAAAAGAATGAATAGACAGGTATTTTTATAGTAATTTTTACAATGTTATTGGGTGTTTTATTAAATTAGTTGTATGTTTATTTGTGTATTTTAAAGTTGGCGTATGTTGATTTATTTATTCGGAAATATGACATAGAAATGTGGCAATCATGTAGAAATAACATATCTAGCCTGTGAGAACTCTAGAACGAGCGGGGGGGCTTGACAACCCTCCGCCTCGTTCTGTGTCCTAAAGTTGCATAAAAGAGTGGTTTCATTTGATTCCAATTGTCTGAAAAAGTTCTGTATGCCTGCGAAACGTGTAACAGTTTAAAGAAATAAAGAATACTTCACTACACCTCATTGCCACGGTGTTCTTCCTACAAGCTTGCGCCCCGTCAGCAGCATCACTTCAAACTCAGTGACACAGTGTTTTTTTTCAACAAAAATTTGTGGACTATAAAACTGCTTGCAATGTAATACTAGAATATTTAATGAAGTAATAAAATAATAAAAACAATTTAGTCTATTATATTATATATATATATATATATATATTTTATATATTATATATATATATATTATATATTATATATATACAGTATTTTTTTTAAATTAGTACTGCTGTTCAGACTATACTTGTAATAAAATTTGTAATTTGTGATTAAAATTTATATAAGAGTATAGTTTGAAATAATCATCTGGAATGTAGCTGCATCTGTGATGTTCCCGTTTGGAAGTAAAGAAAATGCAAGAAGTAAACAGAAGACCAGCAGAGAGTAAGGAGGGAGCAGTGCTGGATCCGAGGTGAGGGAACAGGTAAATATATCTACTATATAGTATATATTATATACTGTTAGTATAAAAATCTTAAAATAAAAAATAACTAGGCAACCCTTTAATAAGAATTATTTAGGAGTTACTTATTTAATTAATTTAACAAATATTTTAACATCAACTGTTACTTTTAATTAAATATAATCTTGCTCTGTTTATATGTTTCTGCATTCACCTGTACATATTGATATGCATAAACAATAGTATGAAATAACTAATAATACATTTATTTTTAAATAATTGAGATGTTTATCTATGCATGCGACTGGACTAAGGAACTTATGTAGAAAGTGAGCAAAAGGTGCAAACTAGCAAAAACAAACATAAATGTGATACCAGTAGAATATGGTGGTTTTGAAGAATTAGGCAAAGTAGATTTCCACACATATTTCTTTTACGTTTGTTTCTAATTTGAAAAGCTTCATAATAACGTAGATACATATATGTTATTTAACCTCCCCCCAAAAAATGCAGTTCTGTTCCTAAATAATATCACCTTAGACTGTTATATAAAACTCACATATTACTATTTCTAATATATATGAACATTTTAGACTCAACATCCATTTTGATCAGACAGTGTAAGCCCAACTACCAATGGTAAGTTGGCCTAACATTAGATAGGACTCTATTTAAAAAAAAAACAAAAAAAAAACCTTTATATATGGTCAACCAGGCCTCCAATCTTTTCAGAACACATAAATTCCAGCTATACTCTTTCCGAGTTAAAACCAGATGGTTTAAACCTAGAAGTTTTACTCTTTTCTAGTAAAAAGATGGTTAGAATGTGCAACCAAAATGGGGTCCCAATGCTTGCAATCTAAAAAAAAAATAAAAATAGCAGCACCTTCCAACACCATGAAACTAATTGCACAGGTGCATGTTGTCATGGCTTCAACATATATTCAAACCCATGGATAACACAGCATCCTGTTGTGAATGCCTTGATAAATGTGCACATTAAATATAAGAATCATTTTAACCTCTTACCGCCACAGACAGGTTTGACCTCCCTGACAGAGCCCCATTTTTTAGATCTGGCATGTGTCACTTTATGTGAGAATAACTTTTTGACACTTTTACCTATCCATGTGATTCAGAGATTATTTTCTTGTGACACATTGGGCTTTAATTTAGTAATAAATTTTGGGCCAGACAATCCTTGTTTATTTGTGAAAAATATCAAAATATCATAACAATTTGGAGACATTTGCCATTTTCAAAGTTCAAAAATTTCTGTGTGTAAAAAAGTTATTCTACACAAAGTACTTTATATCATCTACCATATGTCTAATGTAGGTTGGCATGATTTTTTTAAATATCTTTTGATTTTTTATGACATTAGGGGGCTTTACAAGTTTTGAAGCAATTTTTCACATATTTCAATGCTTTTACACAATAAAAGTACTTTTACTCAAAAGGGAAAATATGTTTTTACATCACCATAGTCTGCGAACCATAGTTTTTTTTTATTTTTCTGTGAACTGAGCTGTATCATAGCTTGTTTTTTGTGGAATGAGTTGACATTTTTATTATTATCATTTTTGTGGGGACAAGTCTTTTTGATCACTTTTAAATCTGTTTTTTTGGAAGCAGAGTGAAGAAAACACTGTAATCCTAGTAGTGTTTTTTATTTTTAAATGCACTCACCGTGCAGTATACATGACAAATAAATTTTACTCTCTGGGTTGATACAATTATGGCGACATCCAATTTATATAGTTTTTTATGCTGAAGTACTTTAAAAAAAGTTTTTTTATTGTGTAAAACAATATTTATGCATCACTGTCTTCTGATAGCCATAACTTTTTTATTTTTCTGTGTACAGAGCTATGTAAGGGCTTTTTTTGCTGGATGAGCTAACATTTTCTTTGGTATTATTGGCATTTATATGAGTTTTTGATCACTTTGCATTCCATTTTATGTTCATTATTTTTATGGTGTTCACCATGCGGGTTAAGTAATGGGACAGATTTATACGACAGATTATTTATTTATTTTTTATCTTTTTTGGGGTGTTTGGCATCTGGAAAGGAAAAAATGGTTGTGTACATGGTTTTATTTTATTTTGCTGAAGTTGTGGATTTTTATACCTTTATTTTTTACTTTTCCCCATAGGGGACTTGTAACAGTGTTCTTCAGATCACTGTTACAATGGAGAGCAGCAAACAGCAATACTGCTGTTAACTGTTCTTCATTGCAACTGTCCATCACCACAAGCATGGCCGGGCATAGTGATGTTTGTTAGATTTCCGAGTTATCAGGGAAGCCATCGGAGCTCTGATGGGAACAGAAGGAGCTCCCTCCTCTGTCTTTCCTTTAGCTGCCACGATCACAATTGATCATGGCAGCTAAAGTATTAATCGCTCACTCTGTCCCTGGGCGATGCAGCATGGGGTCAGCTGTAATACACATACAGGATACACCCATACGTCCATTAGCGGGAAGTCGCTTATGGGAAGTTACTTCTTGCTAGAACTTATGGGTATGTCCAATATCGAGAATTATTAATCTGCATAATTGCCATTTCTAATACACATGAGATTCTTCTAAATAACTCTACGCTTCATTTTAAACTAGGATTGTAAGTAGTTCAAAGTGACAGTACTGGCTGCATAAGGAAGTGAAGTGGCAGTGAACTACCATAGGCAATATTGGTTTAGGAGAGTCAAAGCTCGTTCATGTTCCCTGCCATCAGATAAGGTGCAAACAATGCAAGCATGGCCAGATCGGCTCTTGTTAGCTCCTGGTCGTGTCTAATGTAAACTGTCAAGAAACCAAGGGCATGTAATTCAGGCTGTAGCTCTCAGAGGCTTCACTTTTTTTGATGATATATATTTAGAAAAGTGATTAAATACCCATTTTGGAGGACCCCACGTCAACATTAGATCGCGGCAAAACCCCTTTAATATATATAATATGATAATATGAATGAAAGTGTTATATGCCAAACAGTTTTGGTGCATAATACTCAAAATTGGCACATAGAGTGTTATGCGCCAAACCTTCTATGGCAGTTTTGCACCAAACTTTGGCACATTAAAATGTGTCATCAAGTGCACATTGCACCAAGTTTGGCTGTATGCTATAGAATCAGTAATATATGGCAAAAAAATGGTGAAGCGAATTAATACATGTCGCCCTATGCTTTTTTTTTTTTTTAGCTTTTATATTTTGGTGCTCCAAAACCCATAACTATAGTACCATTTTTGGATACATACGACTTATTAATTAACTTTTGTTGAAGATGAAAGTAAAACAAGCTATTTTCTTCTTTGCTTAATGCATTTTAAATTTTGCTTTGCTCATCAAACACTGTAAATAATTAGTAATAATGAAAGAAACAGCCAGCTCACCAGTCCCGTATATCGGATCGCACGGAGATTCCCGGTGGTAGGAAACATAAGCCAAGAAGAGATGAAGTTGATCCAGCGATTCCAGAATGTGTAAAAACCGATCTTTATTGGAACATTAGATTAAAAAAAGCATCACAGGCGGCAAAGCCGACGCGGTTCGGGGAGTACCCCCTTAGTCATGGCATGCACATACAATGAATCCCACTCAATATATAGCAGACATCATAACTGGCTATACAGCACTCACCTGAGCGACATTCCACCGCCATGCTTCGGCGCGGGCCCGTCTCGATGACGCGAGCCGCGGCACACAGTGATGACGCGCAAGCCATGCCGAGATGTGCCGGAAATGTCCGAGCATGCCTTAGCGCACGGCTCCGGCGCTCGGACATCTCGGCGGCTGCCGAGATCAGAGGTGCCGCCGCCAGCGAAAGAGAGAACGAGATCGCGCACAGAGCACAAAGGAGAGAGCGCTCCGTAGGAGAAAAATATACACCAAGTAAAATCAAACACCTAAAATAACAAAGGCACTGAGTATAAGCACATATAATAATACTACACATGACATGAACCTAGGCTGGCAATGTATGATGATGTGACAGACAGAAGGACAACTAGTGTGACAGAAAAAATAAACTAAACAAAATACATATATAATATGATGTCATAAGGCAAAAAGAACTTAATAATGATATAGTACTTCGTTGCGGATGTTCAGTCCGCGTGGCCAAAATGTATCCAGCATTAACATCCAGGCAGCCTCCCTGTCTCTAAAGAAAATGGTTAAGGTTCCCTCCTCGTTTAGTAGTTTAATTGTTAAATAGCAAAAAATGGGGAAAAAATTTGTCACTCGCATTATGAACCTGTATGAAGTGTCGTGCTGCATTCGAAATAGTGCGGAAGCCAGGGTTATGTATGTAATTTAGATGTTCACATGCACGCACTTTGAGTTTACGGTATGTGGACCCCACATAATGTAAATCACATTCTGTGCAATGTATTAGATATATAACTGCCGAAGTGTTACAATTAAGATACTGTTGTATATTATAGATTTTACCATGTACCTGAAATGTTTTTGTGACTTGTGAGAAAGCACATGTTTTGCACGGGTAGGATCCACACTTGTAGAACCATATTGTTTAAGCAAGTGGTGGGAGACACATCTAGAGCTGAATAAATTTCTAGCAACATAGGTTCCAATAGTTTTGGAACGTTTTGCAACCACATGGCAACCATTTAATAAAACTCCTGCAAAATGGGATCATTCGTAGGATAACAATATTGTTCTGTATTATTCTTTTAATTGGGAAAAATGTGCGTTTTGTTAAAATAACTACAGTGGGGATGTTGGTACATGAATGTGATCGTTTGCGTGGTTGTAATAAATGGGATCTGGGTTTTTTCTCCACTATTGTACGGGCACGTTGTAACGCCCAATGTGGATATCCTCTGGTGCCGAGACGTTGGCAAATGTTCTGGGACTCTTTGGTATAATCTTCAAGAGCGGCAATTACGTTGGCATGGTAAGTTCTCCTACGGGGATAGCCAAGCGAGTATGTCGTGAGTGATCGCTGGAAAAATGTAATATAGTGTTTCCCGCGATCTGTTTCCGATAAGATTTGGTATGAATGAGTGTGCCTGGATGTCCGGTGAGTATAAGATCTAAAAAAAGGGACACTATTCCGATCAGTATGATAAGTGAATTTCAAATTGCATGGATTATTATTGAGATATTGTGCAAATGAATGAACAGCATCCAAGGGTCCCTGCCAAATCAATAACACATCATCAATATATCTTCCATACCACTGGACGTCACCAACAAAAGGATTTAAATCTGAATAAATATACATGTATTCGTACCATGACATGACCAAGTTGGCCAATGCCGGAGAAAATTTGGCCCCCATAGACACACCTTGTTTCTGCAAATAAAATTTGTCATCAAACAAAAAATAATTGTGTGTCATGAGGAAAATGAGTACTGTAATGATGAAATTCTGTAAATCGAGAGAAAAATTACTGAAATTACAAAAATGATAATTCAAAGCGAAAATGGCGACGTCCAGTGGTATGGAAGTATACAGTGCCTCAACATCACAGGTAATCCAAACATAATGATCCTGCCAACGTATATTTGCCATACAGTTGAGTACATCTCGCGTGTCTTGTAACAACCCAGGGATACGTTGTACCAACGGTTGCAAGCACGAATCTAACCACTCAGACAGGGGCTCAGTGAGGGACCCTATACCAGACATGATAGGTCTCATGGGAGGAGGGTCAACCCCCTTATGGATTTTCGGAAGTCCGTATAAAAACGGTTTAAAACCCGGGTGGTGACGTGAGATAATCTATTTCTGCTTGGGAAAAAATTCCCAACTGAAATCCTTCCTGTAATAGATTAAAGATTTCTTTCTGATAATGTAGTGTGGGGTCCGTTCCTAGCCGCTGGTAAGTATGTTGGTCAGATAATAACAGCATCATTTGTGATGCATATAAAGAATTAGGCAACACTACTATAGTACCCCCTTTGTCTGCCATCTTAAAAGTTAAATCCTTCATATTTTGTAATTCTACCAATGCTTGTTGGCTAGAATGTGACAGATTAGACGGTACTCGAGACATAGTAGATTGTAATTGCTGGAGTTCTCTAGTTACCACTTGCTGGAATGTATTCATAGATTCAGTTCTTGCCTGTAAAGGATAAAAATGCGGATTCTTGGTTTTGAAGGTTGATGAACAAGAGTCCATTCTATATTGTGAGTCCTGTTCCGCTTGTAAATCCTGTAAAGCAATGAGTGAAAATTGTTCCTGAAACGCAAGTCCAGAATATGAGTTAATGATTTTCATTGGAGGGGAAACCGAAGATGATTCCACATTATTCGTTTGGTTCCAAAAATGTCTCTTGATGGTCAAATCTCGGATAAATTTATTCACACTTTTGAGTGTGGTAAATAAATTAAATGGACGTTTAATGATGAAATTGAATCCGAGTTTTAACACCTTCAACTGTGATTCTGTAAGTTGTACGTTAGACAGATTGAGAACATCAATGTCCTGACTGCATCCTTCACTCGTTATTTGATCTGTCGTGTTTTCTTTTTGACGATGCTTGGCGTGTTTCCTACCACCTCGGCGCTTAGACCGTTTTTTGCCGTTGTAATATTAGCTGTGGTCTGTGACCTGGCACTGACGTTGCTGGATGTACTAGATACATTACTAGTATTATCATCAGATACATCATGCATATCGGACGAGTCAGAGTCAAAACTGACCCTATTTCCTTTTTTAGATCTATTGTGTCGGCCTTTAGGATACCTCAAAATGGACCTTGGGAAATTATGAAAGGTTTTTAGGGTAGACCAATTATAAACTGTATTACTTTCATAGTCAGCGATGTCACGCTGAAATTTCCTCTTTTTAGTGGTCATGATTGTATTTTCAAGAGTGGAGAGATTAGTTTGTACTTTGGTAAGTTCTTTGGTATATTCCTCCAAATTCTTGTAATCAGACATTTGAGTATCCAAAACGGCGATCTCTTCAGCCAGAGTTTCCAATTGCCTTTCCTCATATTGTATGATAAGCCTCATAAGGTTAAATGAACAATCACTGAGGGTCTGGTTCCATTCTTGTAAGAATTCATCAGAATAAAGGGTGGTTGGAGATTTTTTTAGACGCAGTCCACGCGGTATCATGTCTTTTTGTAAATATTGTTTCAATGTTGTCAAGTCCCACCAGACCTTAAGTTCACGTACAGAAGATTTTTCATATTTCTTAAGCAATGAACGTATTTCCAGATGTTGTGGGTTAGCTGACTCAGTAGCCCCAAACACCTGTGCTGCCTTTTCTATTCTAGATAATGACATAGCTGTAGCCATAATATCAAACAATGAATAGACGTACTAGATATCAAAAAATGATCGATGCAAAAAACAAAAAATTTATATGAATTATCACTTTGGAGGAATGGGTGCAAGGCTTCCACCATACAAGCAGTAATAATGAAAGAAACAGCCAGCTCACCAATCCCGTATATCGGATCGCACGGAAATTCCCGGTGGTAGGAAACATAAGCCAAGAAGAGATGAAGTTGATCCAGCAATTCCAAAATGTGTAAAAACCGATCTTTATTAGAACATTAGATTAAAAAAAGCATCACAGGCGTCAAAGCCGACGCGTATCGGGGAGTACCCCCTTAGTCATGGCATGCACATACAATGAATCCCACTCAATATATAGCAGACATCATAACTGGCTATACAGCACTCACCTGAGCGACATTCCACCGCCATGCTTCGGCGCGGGCCCGTCCCTAATTACCCTAATTCTATGGGTTAAAATTAGTGTTGAGCGATTGCGTTGGCTATCGAGATCGATCGATTTGTCGATAGTCGGCCGCTATCGATAAGGTTTTTTTGATAGTGAGCATCGATTATGCGCGTTGACCATTAAAGTCTATGGGAGAGCAACAACACCTTCATTATTACACCCAAACAAGGCTGGAGAAGCTGAAATTAACATCCAATAAACAGTCAAATGGACACGTGCACATCTTAGGCAACACACTTAGGTTATAAAAGTCAAAAGAAAAAAAGTCACAGACCATTATATCCCTGTCTTGTACCACAGCATGACCCTTAAACCTGCATCACCCAAAATTAAAAAAATGCCAGAAGGCAGTTATGATTTGAACCATCATGTTACTTGAACGGGACATTTAATATCCCTGTCCTGGAACGCAGCATGAGCCCCAAACCTGCATGACCCCCATTTAAAAAGTGCCGCAAAAAGGAGTCTTTCAACCACCATTTTAGTTGAACTGGACATTGACTATACCCGTCCTGGGCCACAGCTGAGCCCCCAAACCTGCATGACCCCACATTTAAAAAGTGCCGGAAAAAGGAGTCTTTCAAAAACCATTTTGTTTTTAATGGACATTGATATACCTGTCCTGGGCCACAGTAAGCCCCAAAAATGCATGACCCCAATTTAAAAAGTGCCGGAGAAAGGGTCTTTAACCACCATTTTAGTTGAAAATGGACATTGATTACCCGTCCTGGGCCCCCAGCATGAGCCCCCAAAAAGCATGACCCCCCCATTTTAAAAAATGCCCGGGAAAAAGGGGGTCTTTCAAACCCCATTTTAGTTTAACTGGACATTGACTTACCTGTCCTGGGCCCCGCATGACCCCAAACCGCATGACCCCCATTTAAAAAAAATGGGAAAAGGAGTCTTTCAACCACCATTTTAGTTGAACTGGACTTGACTATACCTGCCCGGGCCCAGCATGAGCCCCAAACCTGATGACCCCCCCCATTAAAAAGTGCCGGAAAAAGGAGTCTTTCAACCACCATTTTAGTGAAAACTGGACATTGGACTATACCTGTCCTGGGCCACAGCATGAGCCCCAAACCTGCATGACCCCACATTTAAAAAGTGCGGAAAAAGGAGTCTTTAACACCTTTTAGTTGAACTAGACCATTGACTATACCTGTCCTGGGCCACCAGCAGGAGCCCCAAACCGCATGACCCACCACCATTTAAAACGTGCCGCGAAAATGGAGGTCTTTCAAACCACACATTTTAGTTTCACTGGACATTGACTATACCTGTCCTGGGAAACAGCATGTGCCCAAAAAACCTGCATGGACCCTCCACATTTAAAAAAGTGGCGGATAAAAAGGAGTCTTTCAACCACCATTTTCAGTTTGTTGAACTGGACATTGACGCTACCTGTCATGGGCCACAGCATGAGCCCCCAAACTGCATGCCCCCACATTTAAAAAGAGCCTGGAAAAAGGAGTTCTTTTCAAACACCAATTTAGGTGAAATGGACATTGACTATACCGGTCCTGGGCCACAGATGAGCCCAAACCTGCATGACCCACATTAAAAGAGTGCCGGAATAAGGTGTCTTTCAACCAGCATTTTATTTGAACTGGACGCATTGACGTATACTGTCCTGGGCCACAGCATGAGCCCAATCCTGCATGACCCCCACATTTAAAAAAAACTGCCGGAAAAAGGAGTTTTCATCCTACCATTTTAGTTGAACTGGACATTGACCTATACCTGTATGGGCCACAGCTGAGCACCAAAACCTGCATGACCCCCACATTTAAAAAGTGGCGGAAAAAAAAGGTGTCTTTCAACACGATTTTAGTTGAACTAGACATTGACCTATACCTGTCCAGGCCACAGCATGAGCCCCAAACCTGCATGACCCCACATTTAAAAAGTTGCCGGAAAAAAAGGAGTCTTTCAAACACCATTTTAGTTTACTGGGACTATTGACTATACCTGTCCTGGGCTCACAGCATGTGCCCAAACCTGCATGACCCCACATTTAAAAAGTGGCGCATAAAAAGGAGTCTTTCAACCACCATTTTAGTTGAATGGAATAGACTATTTTTTTTATATTTTACTTTGTCCAGGGCCACTAGGCATAAGCCCCAAAACGCCTTCCATTGACCCCCACATTTAAAATGTGCCGGGAAAAAACAATCAAAAAAAAGGACAAGTCTTTCAACCACCATTTTTGTTTCAATGGACATATTGAATTACAGGTCCTTGGGCCACAGCCATCAGCCCCAAAACCTGATGGACCCCAACATTAAAAAGTGTCGAGAAAAAAAAAAAAAGAGTTCTTTTCAAAACCCACCACTTTTAGTTGAACTGGGACATTTCTGACTATAACTGTACTGGGCCACAGCATGAGCCCCAAACCTGCATGACACACCCACATTTAAAAGTGCGGAAAAAAGGAATTGTCTTTTCAACCCACCATCTTTAGTATTCACTGGACATTGGGACTATACCTGTCTCTGCGGCCTCGCATGTGCCCCAACCATGACCCTTGTCTCCACACACATTGTTTTTTTTTTAAAGTGGCGGGGAAAAAAAAAACACATAAAATAAAAATTGTACGAGAGAAAATAAACAAAAATAGGACAAACAATTGTCTTTCATACCACCATTTTCAGCTATGACTCGGACATTTGACTAAACTTGTCCTGGGACACACAGGCATATGAGGCACCTCCAAACCTTCATGACCCCACATTTAACAGACAGTTCCGGAAATGGAAGGTCTTTCTAAACACCATTATTAGTTTCACTGGACATTGACTATACTTGTCATGGGACACAGCAAATGAGCACCCCCCTAAACCTGCTGTCGACCAAACATTTAAAAAGTGTCGGAAAAAAGGTGTTATTTCAACCACCCATTTTAGTATTAACTGGACCATTGACTATAACTGTCCTGCGGCCACAGCATGAGCCCCAAAACTGTTGCACCCACTCTCATTTATTAAATGTGCCGCAAACCAAAAAAAGGAGTTTGCAACCACACCATTATAGGTAGAACTGGACATTGATTACCTGAATCCTGGGCCACTGCATGAGCCCCAAACCCTGCCTGACCCCACATTTTAAAAGTGCCGAGAAAAAGGAGTCGTTCAACCACCTTTTTAGTTGAAACTGGACTTTGAACTATACCTTGTACTGGGCCAAAGTCCATGAGCCCCCAAAAACCTGCCTTGACCCCCACATTTATATAAGTGCCGGGAAAAAAGGATACAAAGTATTTCAACCACCATTTTAGTTATCACTGGACATTGGACTATACCTGTCCTGGGCCACTCGTCATGGAGCCCAATTACTTGCATGACACCCCACATTTAATTAAAGTGCCGGAAAAAAAGAGTCTTTCAACCACCATTCTAGTGGAACTGGGACATTGACTATACCTGTCCTGGAGCCCAGCATAGACACCAGTGGCCGGAGATAACTGTCGGGTACGTCCACGTTGTAAGCCCAGGTGGCGGCCGTCAAGCTTTATACAGCAGGTGTATAAAAAAGCACCTGATGTGCCAAGCAACGGAAAACACTGTCGTAGATGTAAAAGCAGACCGTGCAGGAAGGGGGGAATGGGTGAGCTTGTTCCTGCCGTTGCGCTGTGTTCACAGTCATATACCGGCGGGTCAGACTCTTGCCCTCCGTCCACAACTGGATGTGTTGACCAATTGAGCTTTCATTGGAAAAGAACTTGGTGGTTAACGCTCCTGTTACACCCTTTGTGCCCTTTATCTTGCCATATTTTTCTCATTTTACATCAACGTGCCTGGAAGGTAAAATAGGGATCTTGTACTTGTGTTCTCTGTCCATGCTCCATACTCCCATTGTACATCTGAATAACCTATATTCTGGTCAAAGTTTTCCTCTTGTACCTCCCTTGTAAATTCAGAGGAATTTTTTTAACTAGCTATCTTTGTTCAATGCCAGTTTGTTTAGTACTTTAATTCTACGAAAAAACACATTTTTAAAAATAGGATGGGGACAGCCCACCATGTCTTTGATTTCGTTTTTTTTATTTGTATTTCAAATGGGTAATTGTCTCTAATACAAAGTGGATTGATTAGCTGTTGTTTTCAAGATACTTGCAACAATAAATCAGTCATTTGGCTTTATGTGTCCATTAACTGTTGTAATCAGTATTCGGGTTTTCTGACAGCACCATAACCCTTGAGCCACTCTTGATCATATGTGTGCTAGAACAAATGTTGTTAGAAACAAACCATTAATTTTTACGAATTGGACCTGTAGTTAGTATAGCTGCAGGTCACAGCAAAATGCACCCAAAAATTCAAAAATGCTGACCATTGAGCCACTATTGGTCACTTTGTTTGAAGAACCAATGTATGGTTTCGAAGAAAAGAAATACAACGTGGTTATATAGGACCTGTTGTATTGAGGAAAACTTCAAAAGCAGCATGACACATAAATAAATATTATTGTATAATAATGATATGTAGAAGCTCCGGTGTAAATTTGAGGTGCAGGGAGTATTTGCCAAACGAGTGTAAGCCTCTATTGCGCGGGTTCTACAAGGTCACCTGGTGGTGGGCGGTGCTCACTGAGGTACAAGGTCCACACCTTTATTAGGTTAGTTTATTTGTAAGTCGTCTGCAACTTGAGTTATAATGATCGGGACTATAGTGGGGAGTAATGACATCTTTTGTATTGACTAACACACTTGGGGGGAATATATGGTCCTGTTTGTTGAGAGGAGTCATGAGATATGCTTACTTGTCCAATTTTTTTGGTGTTTTTTTGTATGTTTAGGCGACAACAGAAGATTAAAATATTTCTGTTGAGGAGAGAAATGCCACCGATTAACTTAGAGTCTCATTTCTGTTCCAAAGGACCATGATTATTGCTGTATCTAACAGCAAATAACTGTCCTCAAAAGCATTGACAAATGCTGGATTAACTTCTTAACCCCCCCCCCCCCCCCCCCCCCCCCCCCCCCCCCCCCGATATTTATATGAGTGTAAACTGGAATACGGTGTTTGTCCATGCAAACCTTGAGTCCTTTTCCACGCACCTTCTCACAGCCAAACCCCAGCCAAAATCCTACCTGTGTCAGAGAAGAGATTTTGACGAATCTAAAATTTGCAGTCAAGAAAATTGATCCATTTATTAAAAAAAGTTTTTCCAATCGACAGACAAACCATTTGAATGTTGAAATAATGGATAATGTGATAGATATGAACTGCCAACTACATCGGCGATGACACTCGCGCATACATTGGTAACTAAGGGTCCACAACCATCATCCAGCAGATCCAACTTGCCTCATTCATCTTGATGAAAGTCAAACTGATCACATTAATCTGTGAATAGCCCGGATGCTGTTTGTTCTTGTAATGACCACTCCTCAGCTGTGCTGGTAAGCGTTCACTTCCGCTCAGATATGACGCTGCGCTGACCTGTGCCGCCAGACAACACCATTCTTATGCGTGGACCAACGAGACCAGCTCGCTGGCCATTCGTCCATTTGGATATTCCAGAAGTCTATTGGTACCGGTCAGTGAACAACACATGAACAACAAAACATCGAGCTGTTAGAGACGAGATAGTCGACGTCATGCCCACATTGATCCTTAAAGCTGATCTGCTAGTATGTGCTGGTCGTATGTGATGCCCTGCATATGCATGCGTGGCTGAGTTACGGGTAAACAAAGATTGCCCTAGGTCACCCATTAGAGCTATCTGCCACCTTGCTGTACTGCTGCGCCTAACGCCTACGTGGCACTCTACTCGCTGTTAAGTCGCTGATGTTGTTCTCACCCGTGACATTTTGAGCGATAACGTGCAAGCAGACGCCAACAGATGATTCTCAGTTGATCAAATCAGCAAGGTTACTCCTTATTTCCTTGCCTATTTACTCCTCATTCTATGGAACAATGTGGGCTGCGAGAAGAGAACATGTGCTCATGAATTTTTGCTCTTCTGATTCGGCGGATCCAGCCGGTGCTCGACCAGTTGAAGCACAACAGTCACTGTTGTTTAATTTGGATGCTCTTAACACAATGCGAGGGATCATGTGGAGGAAATGGAGCATCCAAGCACTAATGTGAGGTGATGGAGCCTTGTTTTCAAGCCTCTGGGTCGTGCGGG
Organism: Phyllomedusa bahiana; assembly: GCA_025379985.1. Lineage (NCBI taxonomy): Eukaryota > Metazoa > Chordata > Amphibia > Anura > Hylidae > Phyllomedusa > Phyllomedusa bahiana. Next base: position 48,933 of record JAODAL010021067.1, on the reverse strand, counting down.
AAATAGCAAAACTGATCTTCATCATCTTTCCTCTCCAGCCTCAAATTTTGCAGACAAACCTTGTTCCAAGGGCAGGGACGTCCTGCGTAACATCGGTGTCTAGCATACCTCCTCCTCCTCCTCCTCTCCTTGGCTGCCTCCGACCAAGCTTCAACACAGCCCTGACTTTGACTTGAGATGATGCAACCCCTGAGAGCTGATGCGCCACCTTGCACTAGCTTCTGGACACCGAAACCACTTGCCTAATGTAGGAGCGATGAAATTGTGAAACAGTCGGGCTTGTGGATTTGAGCGGAAGATAAGGTCTCCGTGTCCGCTATCTGTGTCCGTCTCTCTCAGTCGCTGGTGGGACCTGATGTTTCAGAGTGTCCAACGATACGTTCCAGATACTAAGATCCAAATGCTCAATGCTGACAAGAGGGCTATTGTTCGCACTGACCATTATGGTAGGCTTCTTCAAAAATGGCAATCGGTATGGAAATTTATGTTTTGTGCAGAGTCTGTCAACCTGCCTCCATCTAGGTTGTTCAACACCCCGAGGGTCCGTAACCGCTGCTTGTCAGGCCATGTGTCACTTCGCTACATGCGTTAATGGATTGCGTGCTGCACAATCGCTGGAGCATGTGGAGGGTGGAATTCCAGGTGTTGAACGTCAACAATGAGCACGGTTGACGTGTGGAGGCCGAGCTGACGCTGCAACATCGCAGCCAGCGCGGGACGAAGCAGGGTGCGATCGGCGGAAGTGCGAACTCAGACCTCGAGCCATTAGTGCAGCAGCAGTCCATGACCAGGGTGGTTTAGCTCTTTAGAAATTTCTGGACGACAAGGTTATCACATGTGCCAGGCAAGGTGTGTGCCTCCACAGCCTAAAGATCTTAAGGCGGGCCAGCAGATATCGCCCAGTTATCGCACACCACCTTGCCTGGCACAGGTTTCTTGCCACCCATTGCACAGCGCTCCGTCTCTTCGTTGCTTAGAGCCGTCCCACAGCTACATGACTGTGTGTGGGACGGATCTCCAAAGGCAGATTAATCATTTCAACACGGCCTGGTGGTCTCTGGGCACGTGATCGCAACAAGAGGGACCCTTGGGGGAAAGAGCCCCTGCACCATCTCTGCGGTTTTTGAAGAGCGTGCGCGAGCTGAGAGCCACCGTCACCCCCAGAGAATTCACCCAGCTCACCCAGTGTAGCTGTACAGAGCATTTAGACGCCTTGGCCGTGCTTTCAGTCCATGTGTCGGTGTGGAGAGATGGAATTTTCCAGACTCAGATGCAGACAACGCGCTTGAAATTTTAGATGACACGTGGCTGGCCAGGGCAGGACGCTATTCTGGCAAAGATATGCTGCTCGGCATCTGGTATGGGGGGCAAGCGAGGGCCATGTTCGTGGCGGAACCATCTGTGTCCACAGACGGAAAGCAAACATTTCAGGCCAAAAGCCTGGCATATGCCGACATTCAGGCTTTTGTTTGGATGGTTTGGGTTAAACGGTTCTTCTGCTCCCAAACCTGGAAGACAGAAGCTGGCTGCTAGATGGCCGCTGTACGGCGTGGCAGGTCGTCAAATGGGGAAGGAGAAGTTGGGGTAGGATGGCGTATATGGTGGTGCTGTGGTACTCGGGACGTGTTGGTGGTGAAGAGGAGGCTGATCCCTGATCATGACTCTGAGAGACATGGGCAGCTGAGGAACCGTTTTTGGTGGTTGGCGGAGCGGGGAGGGATGCGGAGACATTGAGGCGCCACTAATTGTTTAAATACTAGTAGTGGTGCACATGTGGTTGGAGGACAGCGGCGGTACTGGCCTTTTTTTGGCCCAACGTGTCCTCATTCACTCCTCAGCATTGCTGCATGTGAACTAGACCAGTTGGTTAGTGGTTTAAACACTTAAGCTGTCTTTGCCTCTCCTTATGAGTTTTACGGACCAAAGGCGGACCATTATGAACAATCGCTGGCGCTGAATCAAGAGGCTTGCCTCAAAGTAAGGCCCAGACGCTTGAGAGCGTCTCTTGACCTTTTTCTGCTACTGAGTGATAGATGCTGAGTTCTAGCGTGAAAGGAGCGGTGGTATTGCGCTCGACGTGGCTGGGCGAATTATATCAGCGGACTTCTGCCGACACCCTCTACCTTTTTGTTGTTCTGCTGGACCCGTATTGACATACCCATCATCGTCTCTTCCTCTCTGGACACTGATGAAGCGTCGCAAGAAATCAGCGGCAAAACGAGCACGAACGGATGGCATCCGCATGGCCGTCATCCTCCCATCATCATCATCAAACACAGGTGACTTTGGTCCGAATCTGATCTTTCTGAAACTCCATGAAAGCCTGGGGCTTACTTAAGCACAAAGCAGTACCCCACATGACAATCTTCGGTGTTGCGACATTTTTACCCTCGCGACTGGTGATTTGTCCCTGCACGCTTGACGGACCTATCCTTCATCCTCCTACTGATAGGGCCAGTCAGTCACGTAGGTGCGTTTCAGAGCAGGACGTAAATCAATCCTCTAATTTGCCCTCTCTGATCTTTTAACATGCCTCTCTGACCCCCAACCGCCATTTTGTATCATAAGATTGCGCTCTCAGAAAATGGATTATCCATAGTGGTGGGTAAACGCACGATTTGACATTTGGCTGTCATCATGTTGTGGTACCAGGATGACTGATGATGCTGATGACGACAGTTTGCTCGGCAGCTGTCGACTGCGAGGCTGCGAGCTGACCTCGGTAAGTCTGCTAGAATAGCCAGGTTGTGTCTATTCTTAACACTTGCCACAGGTGCTGAATTGCAGCGTACGATTGTTACTTCGTTATTAGCATTCAAGGGCCACTGATGCCTCACCAATGCCTAGATGACAGGCTCGACGCGTCATGCAACATGACGTCAATCCGCTGAGCCATGCCGTAAATGTTGTTAAATACGGCCTGTAGCCAAATCGGACTAGGAGCCACCTTCTCTCTACCTCGTTCCTCTATTGTGCTACCACCCTCTTTGCTCGCGTACACACCTGCATTTCGACTCCATGTCTCAGAAATCATAAAATCTTGATGAAAGTATGGAACTAGTTTTGAAAGTCTCATATTAGAAAGACGGCCAAAATCCCAACAGCATATCTTCAAATCCCTCTAATCAAAACAAAAAATTGCTGCGACGTATCAATATTTTCAACTGCAGACGTGTATATCAAAACAATCTGGTATCTGGGCAAAGATCAAAAACAGTATGCTGTTATGTTTTGGTATAATTAAACGGTATTTTTTGCACCTTTCAAATTTTCACCTGTGCGCTGATATAGTCAATTGCTTCTGCAATACTTTGTTTTAAGATTTAAGTTCAGATGGTTGATCGTCACCTTCAGGAATGCAACATGTGCTGGGTCGCAAGCAAACGTCATAATAGAACTATCTGTAGACTTGTTATGCTTTGATATAATAAAATGGTATTTTTGCACACCTTTAAAATACTCACCTGTGATTGGTGATATAGAATTGCTAGATGTCAGTCTGATTTACCGGTTTACGTAGATATGCTGCCGTCAAATATAATGCACATTGTGGTGATGGCAAAGTCAAAAAAACACAGTAACTGTTATGTCTTGATAATAAGATAAACAAGCGTCATTTTTTGCCCACCTTTCATATTCACTGGTGTGTGCGATATAGAACTTGCTGTTTAGATTTAACGACTCTAGATGCTGCGTCAGAAATTGAACAGTGCTGGGTGCGCCATAAGTCATAAAACAACTGTAAACTTGTTCATGTTTTGATATAACAAACTAGGTATCTTTTTTGCCACTCTTTCAATTCCACTGTGCGTGCAATTATAGAATTGCCTGTTTTAATGATTTTTCGTAGACCTGCGTGCTCTGTCCAATGAAAAAAGTATGCTAGCGATGCGCCAAAATTGGTCCAAAAACGTTAATACTGTTTATTGTCTTGTTAATATAAACGCGTATTTTGTGCTAACTCTCTTTCATTCACCTGTGTGTGAATATGATTATTGTCTGTTTTAAGATTAAGCTAGAAATATCGCCCATGCGTCATCAATGGAACAGTTGTGCTTTGGTGCGCATATAGTCAAAATAAACTACCGTAACGTGTATGTTTTGATATAATAACGTGATATTTTTGCATCCTGTTCAATTCACAAAGTGCAGCTTGAATCATAGAAAAAATGCCATGTTAAGATTCTACGATAGCATGCTGCCTGTCATATGAACAGGCTGGGTGTGCGCAAGAGTCAAAAAAACAAGCTACTGTTTATGTATTTGCATATAATAAACGGTATTTTGCCACTTTCATGTAAAACTCGATGAGGTCAATGTGATTTTTCCAGCCAATCAGCAACATTACACATCAGTCATGAAGTCACACAACATCTCACCCCTGCTACTAATTCTGATTAATATCTTATTTGCTACGGCGCCAAAAAATACAGGAAGCCGCGAAAAAAAAATGGCGATTCTTAATAGATGATGCCCCACATGAATTCTTAACTTTAATAATATTCGCTTGTTTGATCTGAAATTTCAGCGGCATCATCACTAAAACACCTGCGCCAGATTTCAACTTTTAGTCGATAAAAAATCGACGTTTTGTCAACACATTATAGTAATATGTTTAAAGCCACTACAAATATGTTATTCTTATTCTTTTTTCACTGCCATTTTTTATTATATAATAACATATTGTCTTTTTAAAAGCTCCCCAATTTATGTTTGTCCAACAAATAGCATCTAATTTAAGCTAATCCTATCTTGATTATTTATGACGGGTACATTAAAAAATATATTTCTTTTATTGCTAGTTTCTCTTTATTACATGTCTTTGATTTTTTGTGTCCCCTGTGATCTAGTGAATACTAGAACTGAGTGTCATTTAGCAGCCCTCGCGCTTGTATCTTGCCTCTGCCTTAGTTTGCCCATTCCCTGTATTTATTTAGAACCACTAGACACCCACTTTAAGCCTTTTTTAGCAAGGCCTTTTCATCGCATTCATAAATCATAATCGTCACTCTAAAAATATACTTAGCTTTTACTGTTAACATATAATACATATCAGTCTTCAATCTTTTTTACTTATTCTAGACCTCATGAGCTGTTCGTGACGTATTTTATAATTTGACCTAGGACTAAGTTTAAACTACAATACAGCCCTGCGATTACCTCACCGTCCACTATACAATTATCGCACTTCAAAAGTTTTTTCCTTTGGGCTCATGACACTTTGCACTTAAAATAACACTATGATCACAAGAAATGATAATTGTGAATAACACTAATATCCAGTTAGTGCAACTCTATTACTTTCATCAAGCCGAAAAAATCTGTACGCTTTCACTATATCTAACATCTAGCCTAATATAACACATCTTACCGCTATTCAGCGGTAGTGTTGACATGACTGAATGTTTCGAGCATTTTTTTATGGAGATGTTATCCTTCGCCTAATACCAAGCATAAAAATGTACTACTCCCAAATACCTCTTTTCCTACTTCACATTGTATTCACCTAACTCATCAAACAAGCATAGCTTAGTTCACACACAGTCACAGTTGTTACTACATATTTTCGGGATCAGCTTCTTCTGGACTATGTTGTTGGTTGACGCTGAAAAAGAAGTATCATGCTCAATTCTTTATAGTGTATATCAAGTGCTGATAAATCATAGAATCATTTTGGAAGCTTTAATACCTCTGATTTCTAGTAAGTATTCTAGCCACACGTTTTAAACACATTTATTGCGCTTCGTTAGTTTTTGCACAGGTTGTTCCGAAAGAAAACAGTGTGAACTTGTGCCCGAATTGGAAAACCTGATCAATGATAGCTTGATCCAAATATTTCTTTCGTTAAAACCTCATAAACATTACTTAAGTCGCTCTTTATGTGAGATTGGATGTGATTAGGATGCTGAAATTTTAGTGTCAAAATCGTTCCGCATCGGTATAAACATACTTTTATATGATGGTCGTGACAGACCAAAAGGATTATATCAATGCTCTATGATGCGCATCCAGTACATCCTGTACAGTGAAATGATGCTCACCTCAAACTAAAGTGAATCAGCACTCTTCACACCCAGAAGCGAAATACCCTGAATATATACAATGGATCAGCGAGAAGTCTTCTCATTGACATGAGTTATTCTCTTACTTGATGATTAGAGCTCAACTTCTCGTTTTCCCTTTCTTCTCCATCACTGACTCAGAACACAATGACTTTCTCCTAGCCGATGACTGCGAACTTCTACTACACAAAGTCGTAAAGTGTGCTGATTATCATCACAAATGCTTTGATTCGAAGTTGGTAGGTAGTGCTCCCGGCATCTCTTAGCGCAATGTTATACTTCCAGCATCTCCAGTACCTGCCTCGGTCACAGGTGTATATTCAAGTCTGTGCAGCACTGAAACGAGCCCACTGCACTGGGGTCGATTTCACAGGTGCCAAAGAGCATTCAAAAGAATTTCATACACAACTTAAGCTCAGAATAGCACTGAGAGAATCCAATGAATAGCAATAGGATCTAGAATAAACATATAAAAGGCTGATATGCCTACAATACGAAAGGATTGATAACTGATATTAATGTATAAACACGGTAGCATTATGCTCTGAATAATAGGAAAGCAACGATGAAAAAAATATACTATGAAAAATTAGACTCATGGAGAATTAAAGTGTTCAAAATAAGTATTATATACAACTTGACACTAAAAGTAGATGGAATAGTAAGATATACATAAGCAATGGCTGTACTTCTGACCATCAGGTGCCGACTTATAACTTTAACTAAATCATTATTGTTAGGGGATTAATTTTCAAATAAACACAGATCGTGTCGTGCAGACTAATAGATTCAGACAAATTGATAAGAAAAAGATTATAAGGTAAGACAAGAAATAAGAGAAATAAAAAGGCCATGGAAGGACACTGATTATGCCGTTATGTACTACACAGGAATATGTGTAAAAAGACCCTGTTCAAATATCCAATGGCCTTTCTAACATTGCATACTGCAAATTTTTAGGCATGTGATTGTGCAATAAAATGTGGTTGGTTTTCCGACTTTCCGCTGGCCCAGTACATTGACTGTACAGGAATCTGACGGAAATCCGACGGAAGATAGAACACGTTAGAAATCCACTTGCGAAGAAAACATCCGTGCTGTGAATGCCATTACGCATGGATTTTACTTTTGTGTCTAATGAAATATGCGGTTATGCGTCTAAACATGCAATTATATCACCTTAAATTTGTATGAGCAATCTGTTGCTTGTGGTAAGACATGCCCTAGCTTAATCAGCGTTAATAAGTCAGCTGTAATTATAGCGGACATTGTGAATACAACTAGAAGTGCGAGTAAATTATGCCAAGACTTATGTTGACTATAATTATGGATAACAAATAGTAATATCACAGCATTTTAATTCTCTTGACAATCATAAGGTTTTTAATGTTCTAATTGATAGATAGCCAGTATATGTTGGGATTGTGCAATTCTTAGGTACAATCATTATATTTTTCCTATTGCTTCCATTTTGAGCCATTAAATGATACATTTTACTATAATATTTTACTAATACTTTTCAAAAACAAAATCACTTTTATGGAGGAAATGTCTTTTTTCCACTTTTTTACAGTACATGTTGTAAGTGTGGTTTCACACTGTGTGGTTTTGTTGCAATTTTACCTGCACTGCAATTAAACTGTTTTTATTGCCAGCAAGCTTCTCTTAGCTACCTAAATTGTTTGAAAAGGTGTTTCAAGTGAGTAATCATTTATTGTGAAGTCTTGCAGATTATAGAAGAAACTAGTATATTCCTCCTAAAGATAGGAGGATCCTAGGACTGCAAAAGAAAAAGCGCAGGATCGGGTCCACTGGACTATAACAAGAGTACAATCCAAAGTAAGGTGCTCACCTTTTTTGCGCTGTACAAGAATACGGTACAGCGCGCTTTGAATTTGCAATGATTGTACGATGTGCTGGATAGAAGCTGCTCCGGTCTTTCTCCCGCCGCTGGAACCACGAGGGACGCCGCGGGTGTATGATTAATAAAAGATCGCTGAGAGACACCTGAAGTTACAGGGCCACTCAGACTAAACGTATTGGGAGTAAAAATAGACTAGAGCTCTACAAAAAGAATGAGTATATAAGCTCCAAAACAGCGTTATTATAAAGTAAGGTTTATTTTCTCTATGTGACGCGTTTCACGGACTGCTATCCGCTTCCTCAGACATAGCATGCAAAGTTCCCGCTGTCTTTTAAATACCCTCAGCAGGTTGAAAACGAGGTTAACATAATACACACGGTTCATTCATAAAAACAGTTACATTTGTAAAAACAGTTTCACATGGAAGAAACAATATATTCATAAAATCAATATAATACTCTATTTAAAGAAGATCTGTTAACTCTAAAAAATAAACACTATACTAAAAAATGAAAAAACTTATTTAATGTATATATATATATATATATATGTTATTAATAAATAAAAAGTGGGAGATTTAAAATACCTTTTGGGCTAAATTATTAAATACTAAAAAAATATAAAAATTGATTTAGATATTAAAAATCATTGGGAAATTTTGTTAAAAGACCCAGGGTTAAAGGATGTAATCCCAAAAAAAACCTCAATTCATTTATCGAAAGGCAAAAACCTTAAAAAACATTCTGGCACCCTCCAGACTGAAACAGCACAATGTAGTGCAGCAAAATATAAAGAAAAATATAAATGATAAAAATAATGGATCTTATCCTTGCGGGAACGCTATTTGTAAATGCTGCCGACAGGTAATCAGTAGGAATTATTTCATTTCTACTACCACAGGAGAATCTTTCCCTATAAAAGAACGGCTTACGTGCGCGAGTGATTATGTGATATATTTAATAACTTGTGAATGCAATATACAGTATGTGGGGAAGACGTCTACAAAACTTTCAAGACGTTTGGTGAATCACCGCTACGATATCCGACATGGTAGGCTGTTATACAGCCTACCAAGACATATACTGGAAGTTCATAACTCTAGAGAACCCATATTCCGCATTCAACCTATAGAGCACATTCCCTGTAGTACTATAGATCGGGCTAAAATGCTCAGCAAGAGAGAAGTATACTGGATATACAAACTGGGCACTCTCAAACCTCATGGTTTGAATGAAATCCAAGATGCTATTATCTAAATCAATTTTTATATTTTTTTAGTATTTAATATTTAGCCCAAAAGGTATTTTAAATCTCCCACTTTTTATTTATTAATAACATATATATATATATATATATATATATATATATATATATATATATATATATATATATAATTTATATATATTAAATAAGTTTTTTCATTTTTTAGTATAGTGTTTATTTTTTAGAGTTAGCAGATCTTCTTTAAATAGAGTATTATATTGATTTTATGAATATATTGTTTCTCTTATGTGAAACTGTTTTTACAAATGTAACTGTTTTTATGAATGAACCGTGTGTATTATGTTAACCTCGTTTTCAACCTGCTGAGGGTATTTAAAAGACAGCGGGAACTTTGCATGCTATGTCTGAGGAAGCGGATAGCAGTCCGTGAAACGCGTCACATAGAGAAAATAAACCTTACTTTATAATAACGCTGTTTTGGAGCTTATATACTCCTTCTTTTTGTAGCGCTCTAGTCTATTTTTACTCCCAATACGTTTAGTCTGAGTGGCCCTGTAACTTCAGGTGTCTCTCAGCAATCTTTTATTAGTCTTGCAGATTATAACGATGCTTTCACACAGCTCAGTTTTGGTGCAGTTTTAACTGCGCTCCTACTAAACTGCATTTATAACCAGCAGCTTCTTTCAGTTGTCTAAATTGTTCAGAAAGGTGTTTCAAGTAAGTGATTAATTACTGTGTTTGAAGTCTTGTGGATTCAAAACAAACTAATTGATTTCTCACTTTCAAAACAGTTTAGAAAATTACAAAAAGCTTGCTGGTGATAAAGGCAGTTTAATTGAAATTGGAGCACAGTTAAAAGTGTACCAAAACTGCGCTGTCTGACAGCACCCTAAACACATAAATTGATTACTCACTTTTCAAATACTTAGATAATGGAGGGAAGCTTGCTGGTAATAAAGGTAGTTTAATTCCAGTGCAGTTAAGACCACACCATGTAAAAGCACCCAAGGGTGCTTACACCCGGAAGTTTTTTGATGCGTTTTTGTGCAGAAATCTACAGCAATAAAACTATCTGCACAAAAAATGCATCAAATAACGGACCAAAAACCCATCAATAATGTTCCTTTTTTTGGTATGTTTTTTTGATGCGTTTTTTGTGCAGAAAAGCACAGCAATTAATGCTGTACATTTCTGCCCAAAAACACATAAAAACACTTCATGTGAAAGCACCCTAAGAGTATGTTCACAGGGCATGTTTAGTCCGTGTGAACATATGCTTTTAGATACGTGTTTGGATCCGTCTGTCAGACCCCAAACGGACCCAAACACGTATTTCATTGCGTCATTGTTTTATTGTATCTTTCAGATCCATTGCAAGAATTGACATGTCAATTCTCTGACCAAAAGACGCAGCAGGAGCCCTATTTAAAACTCAATCCTGCTGCGATCCTACTGCATCCAACAAGGGTCCAAACACGCATCTGCGTGTTGGATATATGTTGGATCCGTTTAGGATCAGATCACCACTACATTTTTGGATACGACTTTCGGATCCAAAACGGATCCAAAACGCTGTGAACAACCTCTAAGAAGCTAGAAAGAAAATTAAAGGATGGCAGGCATGTGTTAGCAATTCTGCTACTCTCAGTGGTATAAAGCCCAGAAAGTGGGGAACAACATACGAAATGAGTCATTTTGAATGGATTGTTGGGTCCTGGAGTGGCTGACCAGTTGATATGGCTACTCCCATGCTTCACGCCATGCTATAAGTTTTACCTGTCTTGCTGTACTAGGCGTCCAGCTGTAGCTTCTGGAAGTCATTAACTTCTTACCGACATCTGACATAGAAAATAAGACACTGCTTATATTAATTTTTGCTCCTAAACACAAGCTAAGACTTATTTTTAGGGGATGTCTTATTTTTTCATGAACAAGAATTCACATTTATTGTTGAAAAAAAAAAATCAACATTCATTAATATACTGTAGTGATTTCATCATAAACATCAGCATAAGCAGCCAAACTCTGAATTGCATAAAAAAAAGGAATAGGTCTTATTTTCTGGGGAAGTCTTATTTTCGGGGAAACAGGGTATATGCATGTCATGGTGCTGGCAATGAGCTATGGAGTGGGGTCACTCGCTGATAGGTGGCAGGTGCTGGATGTCAATTACAGCTGACACACGCCACTAACACAGGGATCAGTACTAACACAAAATTAGTATCACTTTATCGATAAAAGTCCAATCTATTAAAATATAACATAATTTATTCCATATGGTAAATACCATAGAAGAAAAAAAATTCTTAATGCAAAAATTGCATTTTTTTGGGTCATTTCACATCTCCAAAACATTTGAATAAAAAGGGATCAAAAAGTCACCTATGTCCCAAAACAGTACCAAAAAAAGTACACATCAGTCCACAAAAAAAGCCCAAAATCAGGAACATCGGCGGCAAAAACAAAAAAGTTATTGTTTGCAGAAAATGGCGCTGCACAAATGTAAGAAATAGAAAATGTTTTATTTGTTAAAAAGTACTAAAACATATTGAAACCTCTAGTTATTTGGTATCACTGGCATTTTACCGGCCTGCAGAATACAAATAACACATCATTTATACAAAACAGTGAATGCCATAAAACAGTGCAGCAAAGTCAAAATTAGGAGTAGGATTGTTTATCTAAAAACATACTTTTATTGGCATCTTTTTAAAATTTATGCTGCAAACAGTACATAAAGAAAAAAAACAACAAATAGACAAACATACAGAAAAAATGTTGACAATGGCAACAATTACTAAAAAAAACACTAGGTGGGTAGAACAATGGGGATGCTTACCTAGGCCACTCTGGTAGCTGCTATTATGCTCTTAATTGATGAAGATAGCAGAGCACTTGCCGAGATAGGGGTGACACGTTTAGGAACCCCTCTCTACTACCGAGAACCTGGTACACCCTTTAAAATAAACCCTATTTTATAGTGTATATAAGGGTCTCTGTGTGCTGGCAAATAATGTCAGCTATGTGCAAATATATTCATACTGGTGCACAATGTGCTACCTTTATCAGCTGGGGTATATGCGCTGTTATTTGTTGAGAACATGTAAAACAATGGCAGACTCAGATGTTTTTACAAATGATATGCTCTTTATCCAAAACATGCATATGGTATATTGAAAAAAAGGCACAAGGGCTCCAATGCATTCATTACAAACATCAGAATGTGGCTATGCCAGAAATCAAGCACAGATGAATTTCAGTGTGACATTTTTATCATGGAAATCCCTGCTCATTTAGGAGTCCAGTGGGTAGTGTTGTTATGGAATGTATTAAATGAAATGTCTATTTCACACACAAGATGGTGCCTGTGTCCAGACACACACTGTTTTGCCAAGACATAACCAAGATGGTCACTAGCTTGAACTATTTTGCTTCTCTCAAACAAAGGTGGGCTGTGTTATTCAAATATATAGGTAAGAAGAACCAATAAAAAGGGTGGATGTTATGTCACATGTTGCTTATAGAATGTTGTTTATGCCCAACTATAAAAACTTGTGTTGTAATGAAGTCAGAGAACTCATTTGACTGAAGAATGTCAGCCTTTGATTTCTTTCTCGCTGGCACGTGTTATTTAATATACTGATTTGAACCCTCCACCCCTCCCCCCACTAGGACGTCGATCCCCTTTGAGGTTCCGTCTACAACAGTGTCATTCACTGATTGACAGCCTTTGATGTACATACAGTACATCAAAGCATGCATGTAGAGACAGCTGTCAGTCACTGATTAGAACCACTGACTCTTATGCCCAGAATGAGCAGAGATTTTAATGAATAAAATGTTATACTTAATGTTTTTTTTCACAGCTGTATATTAACGTGCTCAGCTACTCCTGTCACTGACTGACAGCTGTCTCTCCATGCATGCTCATACATCGAAGGCTGTCAATCAGTGAATGACTCCTAAATGAGCAGGAATTTCCATGGTAAAAATGTCACACTGACATGGTGCTGGTAGGTTTGACTACTTGTTCAATGTGATAGGTCCCCTTTAATGATAGCATATAAGACAGGGTTAATTTTATTATCATGCATGTAATATATATTATCAGTAGTATATTATCAGTTTTTTTTTGGCACAAATCATGCCAGAAAAGTGGTGAAGCCCCATTCATGTAGGTCTATAGTTGAAAATATATGCGGTCATGGAAAATGTGATATGTCTCCATCTTTATAACAGTTTTGTACTTTAAGTTAGTGATACTGTAAATGCTGTATAATGATTCAGATAACTAAATTCTTCTATTTTTAAACTTCTTGTCCACTATAATTTAGTAAAGTTCCTAATGCAACTTGTCATTTAGCTACAATATCTTGATCTTAGAACTGTTTTTGACAGTTGCATCACATTATAACAGGTAGAAACAGCAGGACATTTAGAGAAGAGAACTTAATTTTTTTTTGCATGCTGTTATTTAAAGACTGGCTAAACATGGAAATTTTCTCAAATACATTACTTGATAGTTCCAGTTAAAAGTCTTCTCTTAAACTTTGAGTTTCTGATCATACTTCTTGAAAACAACAATTAAAATCTACTTCATGCTGTTTCTTAAGGAATGTTGAAATTAACTTTTTAACTTGTAGGCTAAAGAGAAGTTTTTATTGGTACCAATTTGGGATAAAAACAACTTCTTGATCACTTATTCCAATTTTTTGGGAATGTGAAATTGACAAAAAAATTTCATTTGGAATTTTTTTCTTCTATGGCGTTCAGCGTAGGGGATAAATGAGGCTATGTTAGATTGGACTTTTACGAGATCTGGTGATACCAATTGTGTGTCATATTTTTATTTTAAATTTTTTTTATTGATACAATGGCAAAGAGTGATTTGAACTTTTAATATTTAAAACTTTATTTTATTCACTAACACATTTAGGGCCACATGCATGAAAACTGTATATGTCTAAAACACCTGTTTTTGCCCAAAGCAACCAAACAGTGTGCCCCTTTCATTTGATATAGTGGTTTAGAAAAATGATAGGAGTTATATGATTGGTTCCTATGGGCAACAAAGTGAGTTTTAGACCTAGACAGTTTTCATACATGTGGCCCTTAGTCTCCTTAGGGCACTTGAACACTTGAGGGCTTGATTACTTGTAAAAATAATGCAGAAAGGTGTACCAATATGGTGGTTTTATTACTAATAAACATGGCTATGAAAGCTTTCATTAGGATTCCAGCTGCCATGATAACTAATTGGCACCCTGCAATCTCATCATGGAATGGAGGTGACATTCATTGAGGTGACATTAATTTAGACGCTGCAATCACCATGGTGTCAAAATGGTTAAACAGCTGTAATCGAAGCAAACTTCAGTCTCTGCTGTTAGCGGTGGATGTCAGCTGTAATAATCAGCCAGCATCTCCCTTCTATGGATCGGGTTTAATGAGTAAGCCTGCTCCATACTGACAATAGCACATATTTTCTCTGTGTCATTTCTCATTATTACACATAATTTATGGACATACATGGTTTGATTTCTTTACCTCTGTGGATTGGATGGGTTGTTAACAACATCTGGTGATAATTTCATGTCAATAGCATCTATAGAAATCTATGGCTCTGAACATTGGTGACGTGTGCAATACTTATTTCACCCTCCGTATGTAAAAAACATTGTTATTTAACACTTGTCTGAAAAAGTAAATTTGCCATACGCGTAAGAATTTGTAGCACCATTGTTTTCAGTGTTAATATATTTTACACATTTGTTTTACAAACTAAAAAAGGTGTTCCTATCTCATTTTTTTATGGTATATTAATAAGATATGCCATTAAAGTATGTAAGGTGTGGGTACCACCTCTAGGATCCACACCAATCTCAGGAATGGGCTCCCGAAGTATTGGAATAGAATCATTCACACACAACTCTCCATTTTGTTCTATTGGAGTTTGGACCAACTGACTCTCCATTCTGAACCGAGACTTTCAAGGGCCCAATCCCAGAATGGGAGTCGCACCTATCACACTTTGATGACATATCCTCTTTAAGGTGTATCTCCAAAAGCATATGCACAATTCACAAGGCTTTCTTGGCCCCCTAGTCTCTTCTCACGCTACATTACATTATCAGGTATCTCTCTTTTCTCCTCTCCTCTGTATTACCATACTTTTGCTTCCTATTGGGTACATTGAGACATGTACAGTTTCTGCATATACATAAAAAAGAGAGAGGCAAACAGAACCTCTGCATCACACTAGAATGCTTCCACATAATCTAACTGTATATGGATAATCTGAAATATATCAATTCCAGCAAAGGCTTATGCTAAAGGTCTGTGCAGTCATCACGCTTCACACTGCAGCTCCGCCCACTGAGTTCTGATGAAATTTTTAGGAAAGGTCCAATATGAAATCAATACATAGAAATATATATAAAAATACACATAGCTAAGGGATAAAAGTATAAAATACTTTCTGCCTACAGCCTTCAACAGTGGGAGAATACTGTTTTGTTATTGAGTTCAATGTATAAACTGTATGCACTAAGCTCCCTCTAGTGTGGACTACAGGCAGAATATTTTTATGAAAATAATATCTATGCAGGAGATGTGGAGCTTCAGATTAGAAAAAAAAAGCTTTGACTGTTTTAACAATAATTTAGGAAATTAACGCAAAATGTTGAATTTTTTTGGGATAAAACAATAACATGGTTTTCCAGAATTAAGATTTAAGGCCTCATGTATGAAAACTGTCTAGGTCTAAGACTTTCTTTGTTGCCCATAGCAACCAATCAGAGCTCCCCTATTATTTTGCATAGTGCTTTGAAAAAATGAAAGGGGAGCTGTCTTAGACCTAGACAGTTCTCCAGAATGGGATATATAAATTAGAAAGCTAAAAATATGTAAGAAGCTAAAAATCAGAACAAGTCTTTGGTTTCTAATTTTTTCTATAACTAAGTTCCATGTATGTCAAATTAAGGAATAATATTGTTTTCCAGACAAGGGTACCTGAGAATGAATATCATGGGTCCAGAAAAGCAGCCACACTCACAGGTACAGGTACTTTGATAAGAGAATGCAGTTTCATGTTTGCCCTTTCATGTTAGCAGAAACCAGCAGAAATGCACAAGTTTGAAGTTCTATGCTAACAGGCAGTTTTAGGGCTGAGTGAATGTGCTGTAACTAAGTCTGATTACTGTCAAATTTGCTATGACTTTTCTACCTCAGGCAAAGAAAATCAGGTGTTACTGATATACCTGGAGGCACACTTTTAAAGAATGAACCCGTGCTTGTAAACTAAACCTCACAAGACACATTTCAGAGTAAGGTACAACAAGACAAGCTGACATGTCAAACATTTCCCACAACAAGCCAAAAAAAAAGGGTAAAAAAGATTCAGTCATGGTAGCCACAATGGTAGCCTGAATACGTTTACATTCATAGCATCACTTTGCTTCCTACTCAGGTGTCTACAACCATGTCTCATTTTACAAATTAAACAATATGTCATACAAAACACATTTCTACAGCCGTGTTGTCTAGATGAAAGGCGTAATAAATGTATAATGAGATAATTCCGAGTCAAACGTATGTGCATTACCCTTTAGGAAATTGTGTGTGGAGCGTCAAAAATGAGACATTTTTAGTTAACAAGCTCAACTTATGTGACATACAGTAACAATAATTAATTAATGATTCTTTATATCATCATTAATGTTTATCGCCACCTTACAAGAATGAAAAGGAGGGAGGTCACAGCTTAATCATCACTATTCCTTTCACCATATGAAACTTAAGGTAGAAAGCCTGAAATGGCAGATCAAATAATACAAACAGAATATAAATATTTAGAGAAGGAAAATAATCCTGGTTAGAGAAAATAATTTTATAAGCCAGGGAGTGTGGCTGTATAATCACAACGAACTGCAAACAGGAAGTAGAATTTATTCCCAGACCAGGGGCGTATCTATAGGTGGTGCAGAGGTGGCAGTTGCTATTGGGCCCTGGAGTCTATAGGGACCCAAAGCCCTTCTACTACCTAGGATGACACCAGTATTATAAATAACACATAATAGCTGGGGAGCCCGATTTCACTTTTTGTACTGGGGCCCCGGAGCTACAAGTTACGCCTCTGTCCCAGACATGGGTGTTTGGTCACTAACAAATAATGGTGGCCCACATGGAAGCAATAAATAGGGGTCTGTTAACTCTTTACCAACATTTGATGTATATTTATGACATGCATAAGCTTCCATAAATTTATCGAGCTGTGCCTGTATGATCACCACGGAAGACTAGATGTAGCTTACTAGAGTTTAATCTCTTAAATGACCCCCTACGCAATAGTAAACAGGCTATTTTAGGGTGCACCCAATATGCCCCTTAATAAGCACCCATAATGCGTATAGAACACTTCACATTGAATGACATGTAAAATCACTGTCATCATCCAGATGACCCTGATTTTATGCGAGTATTTTTATGTACTGTCCGTGCATGCAAAGAATTCACATGTCAATTGTTTGAGGCATTTCATGTGCCATCAATGCTTAAGTATAGCGACAAGGAAAGCCACCTCAGGCAGTCCTTATTGTTTCCTCGTTGAAACTTCACACTTGCCAGCGCAAAATTTTCAACGAGAATAAAACACTTTTTCGGTACAGACAAAATAGTCCGTGTGAACGTCCCTTAAGAGGTTTGACATAGAAAGGCGGTTCTCTCTGCAGTGATCGCAGAATGTCATTGTTGCTATGACAGTTGAAGGCCCCTGAGCCAGGGTCTGAGACGATGACTGACAGTTGGCATTATACACTGCAGTACAGTCATGTATTATAGCAGTGATCAAGTGATCACTCTGTCTAGTCCAAAAGTGGGACATGTAAAAAAAAGTTAAAGAGTAAAAAAAAGTTCAAAAAGGAAAAAAAAGTTCAAAACACATTCCCCGTTAAAACTGATGATTATTTAAAAAATAATAAATAAAAACATACACATTATTGCCTCTGATCATTTTGACCTACAGAGTAAAGGCAACATTTATACCATATGAAGATTGCTGTTGTAAAAAATGTTGTATTTTGTTCATCCTGTCTCCCAAAAAAACTGTTTAAAAAGCGATGAAAAAAGTCAAATATCTTCCAATGAAACAAACCAATGAAAACATAAAATCATCCAGGAAAAACATGCCCTTACACAGTTCCATCAACATAAACATACAAAAGTTGGGGCTCAATTTTCCTTCCTTTTAAACCCTGCTATGCACCCAAACAGCTGTTTACACCCACAAAAAAGGTTTGTGGTTGAGTCAAATAGCGCAATAGGGCCACATATGGGACCTTTCTAAAAAAAGAAGAATCAAGGGAATAAATATTGAGACATGTTATTCTGTCAACATCTACTGTGTACAGTAAAAAATGTATTCAAATTAATAATCTTTCCAAAACATTTTTTTTATTTCACCTCCACTTTGCTTTAATTCCTAAAAAGTAAAAAAGTCTAAATGCTTTTTTGAATTCTTTTAGCAGTTTTTTTTTAAATAAGGAATTATTGGGAGTGTCTAACATATCATCCAAGTTATGTCAGATCTAAAATGGTCCTTAAAAAAATCTGTTTGAAATTTTTTTTAAAATGCAACATTTATGAGTCTCCAAACATTCTTAAAAAATTAAAAAATCAAAAACTGATGCCAACATAACATAAACATATGATAAATCGTATTTGTTAACTATTTTGTGTGGTATGTCTACCTATCAAGAAATTTTTAAATTGTGAAAATTGACATTTTTTAAACTTTTATCAAAATTGTGTGCTTTATTTTTTATAAATAAACCTGTATCAACCAAGACTGTAGTGAGAAAAAATTATCACTAACTTAATGTACAAGATGCCAAACATTCTCAAAATCACATGATTAGGTCTAAGCAATAAAAAGTTGTTGTTACATAAATTCACACAGCAGATTTGAAAAAATGGATCAGAAAGGTTAAAAGTATATTTGGCGGTAAGGATTAAAATTCACCACAGTTCATATTCTACACAGCTTTCTTTCCCCTGGATGTGAATAGGGTATAAAACACCTTATTTATTTGCATTGGATATGGAATGTAGGAGTATGCGATGAGTATTTAGGCCTAGTATCAAGGGTTGATAACTTTCTTGTAAAATTTCTAAAGTGCTGTAAACTTTTGGGTTATGCTAAGAAAAAACTCTAAATCCCCATAATCATCTAACCAGCTATTAATTTCACGATCCGCTTGAACATAGACCAAATTGGTCATTCTTTTTTGTGCTTATTTTCTCACTGTAAATGTAATCATTGTAAATATTGTAACCTTCACAGAAATGTAGTTTAAGAATAATTTTCTACAATAGTAAAAAGTTTAGAAAGTTTCAGATATTCTAGAATGTGTTTAATGCACAATAAAAATATGTTGTTATACCATATCTCAAGTAGATTCTTGTCATATTTGCTTACACAGCAGTCCCAACCAAAGCTATTGTTTACCGTAATCTTTCATCTTTACCCCCCAGGCTGCCACAAAGGCCAAGCTGGCATTATTCCTCTCTGCTTTGCAGTCCCCTCTGGCAGCAAAATGATTAAAATTGTGGAATCTTTGTATTGTTCCCAGGAGAGATCATTTCACTAAGTTAAGCACAAGTTTTAGAATTGAGAGCAGGATTCACAGAGAGCAGATTCTAAGGGATTGTCTATTCTTCACTCTTAACCCCAGTAAGGAAGTGTGGACTTTCCCACAAGGAATCCCTATATTAATAGCTCCCAAAAGTAGATCTATTAGCAATAGCTGGTGTATAAATGGAGTTTGGACATCAGGTTGCAGTACATAAATTATAGTCAGTCAATGGGCAAAATTTGAGCAAACCTGGACTTTTGTCACCGTTGTAAAAACCAAAAATGTCTTGTACAAAGAGCATTTTATGCTTTATTTTGGGAATTTGGGGGAAACATAAATGTAATAGAATTGGATTTAAGAACTCTTCAAGGCACGGACCAAGAAAGAGGCACCTTGAGATGTTGTACTTAGACTATAAAAAGAACAAAAATTGGGTTGGATTTAAAGGTGTGATTGTTAGAAGAAAAATCTATCCTTGGAATCAAATTCTCCCAGTTATTCTGCCGAGAAAAGAACTTTCTCACAAAACGATCCAGAATCTGATTTATTCATTGATAATTCTACCTCTTCGTACAGTTGGCATATTTTTTGTGGGTGTGGCACCATTTATAATGCGCTATGTTTGGCGCATTAGTGCGCTATATATTGGTCTAAAGTACCATACCATTCCCAGAATGATAGCAGCATTCTATTACTGTAGTGGGACACCCAGCTATAGCTTTGAAAGCGGAGTGAGCTCTCTTTTAGTCTAGGTGTACAGAGCACTGCTTTTCCGTTGTATTTTCATTATTTTGTATCATTTCTAAATCACTGAAAATTTGAGGGTAATCTTTTCACCTAGACAACTTGAAAAACCAGAGACAAAATCACATCACAAACCCTGGCCCAATCCTCCTCCCAAAAAGTAAAAAAGCCCAAATAATTGTTTGTAAACACAACTGATTGATGTTCAAATCTGAGCAAAGACTCTGATTCCCTGTTTTGGCTTGATTCTTTGGTTCCCTGAGTTGTTGCTCTGTGGCCCAGTTGACCTACACCTCGGATTGTATCCCTCACATTTTGATATCTATAATTTTGGCAACACACAAATTTTACAACACTTACTTTTTCTTCGAATTTTTATTGTAAAATAATATTTTTTAAGTCCTTGTGACTTAAAGTGTCCCATCATTCAACTAGGAGTTAGACATTTTTTTAGGTGCTATCTCCCCGTACTTCCTGGCCTTGGAAAATGTATAGGGGTGTGTTTGGCCAATGATCAGCAGGGGCCTCATCCATATCAGAGTTTTCCAGAAATAGAACATTATGGCGTAATCCCAGGTTGTGCAGGACTGCGCAGGTGATAAATAATTTTGCTAATATGTCGGGTTTGTTCATTACTGCCCCTCCTGTGACATCAAGGCATCGTATTTTCAATACGCCAAAAACCGTCTCAATTATCTGTCCAGTGGGTGGTATTATAATGTCTTTCCTTGGTGGCTTTTGGCTGTAGATAAGGGGTTAACATCCAGTAGGTCAGCTGATATGCATTGTCACCTAAGGATTGAAAGGAAAGTATGAAGCTGGTTGTAAACTATAGTCCTGTTCAAGCTACAAATATACATAGCTCACGCAGTTATCAAAAGATGCATCTCTACGTACCCAAAACAAGGCCCCGGGCGATGGTGCCATCATTCATCTGGTCAATGAAAGAGCTATTTTCCAAGACAAATGAGTCATGCATGGATCCTGGATATTTGGCCACTACATCTGTCATCCATAGTTGAGGGAGTGGTATGATTTACGGTTTCTGTACATGACCTAACTATCAGCTGGTGGTATTAAGCGTATATGTGTACAGTCAATGACTACGATGACGTTTGGGAATCTGGCTATGTTATAAAAGTCCGCCTTTGTGATGATGTGGTCCTCTGGGTTTGAGGGGAATTTTATAAATGTGAGTGAAAGGTGTACCATGTAGTCTATGACAAGATGTAGTATTCGACTAAAAGTTGACTGTATCATGCCAAACCGATCAGCCACACAGTGATGGAATGACCGAGACACCACCTAGTAAAGTATGTTAAGGAGTTTGGTAAGTGGTGGAATTGTGTCTGCTTTGATGTTGTCAAATGTACTTAAGTTTGTTGAACAGCTCATCAATGGCAGGCCGATTGAGGAAAAACTGCCCAATCACTTGTTGTTCAGGTATGTTGTCCTAGGTGAAGCATTTCCGGAATGTCCGGGGCCTTCTTTGCGGTCTGTTTGGCCTGTGTGGCTCATTTTCTTTCACCTCCTAGTTTGTCCACACTACAAATGGCTCAATGTCCATGCTGTGAGAAGCAGAAAAATTTTTAGGTTCCAGCGTTCTTTTGAACTTTGCTGCAAAGCTATGTGACTGGCTCAGTATTATCTGTGAAGATTAACATGTCCCTTGGGTTTACATGTCACTGTTTCCCAACACGTTTTTTGGCAATAGGGTGAGTACCTTACACTTGACACCTGGGACATCATGTGATGTATTGTTGCCTGTGAGTCTCAGGAATCCGCCACCGGCCACAAATTTCACAACAAGGCAACCTAAACATAAGTCACTCTGTTTTATAAATGGCAGACATGGGGCCAGCTATGCTGAATATTCCATATTATGTTTTTGCTCAATAAAATGGTATAATGTATTGTTTTCTCTTTAAATTTTGTGCTTGCTTGCTGCATAGTGTGTAGTTTGAATCAAATGATTCTTTAGTGTGCCTGATTGTTCTATAGTGATGGACATTGTCCACACTGACCTTCTGTGCAAACTTTAGCTTGAGGAATTCAATTTCAATTCAATTAGCACCAGCCGTATACCTTTGGAGACCAGGGATGTCCATGTAGTCTGGTTCCTTTTGCAGGTCCACATTTATGCCAAATTCATGGCCTTTCATAGTTTAAAGCTCCTCCTCTTCAATTAACCTCATCTGCTTGCCATCTCTTTCTTTCTTTTTTTTATTTTTTTTTTATTTAATGTTTCGGCTTTCAATTCTTCTTATGTTTTTTAGGTGCCAAGTGTTAAAGATTAACCATCACACCAAATAATACACACCAAACGCACAGTCTGAAAGCAACCTTAAACTGTGATCAATATCGTTTTGCGAATAATGTTCTTCTGGGTCTATAATGCCACCAGTCACTCTTGGCTCAGTGATCAAAATGTTGTGCAGAGTGTAATGAATCATATACGCCTTAGGGAACTATAAAGGTGGGGCCAAAATCACGCTGGTCTGCTACATTCTATTCGTTTAGTAGTACTGACCTACAACTCCTAAATCCACAAAGTGTAAGATGTGTGAAAGTATCTTTATGTGTGCTCTAGCACATTTGCTCCCCTCCTGTATTTTCAAATTCAAGTTCAAAAATGATTGATGTGTGGCAGCTTATGTGGGACATGCATGGTTAGTGTGGGCAATGTATGCAGTGTGTCTTTTTTGCATTCATTTGGTGGTGACTATAATGTACTGTTCCTGTTTTTTATTTACGTGGAATGTTGTTGAAATGCAGGTCCCTTTAAAAAATTCGCCCCAATTTTTTGCATACCAAACGCAAAATTTGTAAAGACAACCAAAAAACTGTGTTTCCAAAATTTTTTGGTGTGAAAAAATGTTCCCTGGTCAAAATTAATTTTGGGCGGGCCACTCGGGGTTTTATGTGCCCAATAAGTTGCGCCTCCATGAAGCCAAACTAGGTGGCTAGTGTTCTCCTGGATCTATAATATCGCAAGCCACTCTCGCCTCAGTGATCAAAACGTTGCATGGAGTGTAACCCATCATATGCGCCTTAGGGAACCATAAAAGTGGGGCCAAAATCACGCTGGCCTGCTGCATTCTATTCCTTTAGTAGTACACACTACAATGCGATGGAAGTTTAGGGGAGTTTGGAACTGGCTAAGGTTTCTGTACCACCTGAGCTACTCCCTTCATTATTGTCATTAGTACCACGTCTTAGGGTGCTTCACTGACCCCAGCCAGACACTTTGGACATGGTGGACATGCCAGAAAGTCCAGCTGGACCATCTGGTTTACAGAGCATGCCACAACCCGACCCTCAGACAACAAGCTCGGCACCGACGATTTGTGCTAAAGCCCCTACATCTGCTGCCCTTTTGCCATCCTAAGGGCATCCCCCGGTTTCCAAAAGGGGGGACTTCCCTTGAAAAGAAATGAAATTTCCCCGGCAAGTGAGAAGCTGATTATGGTTCAGGAGGTAATCTTTGTAAAGCATGTTACCATTATGTCCTTTATTTTGTTTAACTGTCTTGTAGGAAAATAGTGTTTTAAACATCCCTTTTTTATATTGTTTTCCTACCAAGCCAACTGCCCTTTTGAAAATTTGGGCCCTTGAACCTTGTATTGTTTGCTCTAGACAAGCAAGGACTTTGTGACTGCTGAATATGTTTTAGAGTGCTCTCAACAGAAACCTTTTTGGGCCCCAGTTTTTCAGAGTAAAATGAAAGGGGCTTTTTGGGCTAGAAAAACATTTTTAGTTGTCTCAATAGTTCAGAAAGTATTTTCAAATAAGTAATCAATTATTGTGTTTGAAATCAATGAGTTTCCCAAAACACTAATTGTTTAAACTAATTTTTCCAAAAACATTTTGGGTTAAGGAACTAGGCTTGCAGGTAATAATGGCAGTTTAATTGTAGCACAGTGATAAATGTCCAAAAACTGCACTGTGTGAGAGCAACCTTACACCCAAGCCCAGATTGCCTGATGTGCTAAATAATTGCATGTGTTCAACTAAGTTTAAAGGAGTTTTGCCACGAAGTGAGTTCCTTCCCTTTCCTTACCCAGCTCGGGGGGGTAAATAAACAAATCAGGGCTGAGTCGGGAACGCTGCGGGGGGTTGAGGGGGAAAGGCGTGACTAAAGGTGGGGGAAAGAAGGGACATTCAAAATTTTTACTCAAAAAAATTTAAAAATTACAACAGTGGATTCTCTATCCCAGCAGAAAAATCAAAACACGGCATTTCCCACACCCCCTTGAAAGCTCTTTCATGTTCCCTGTCATCAGATAAGAAGTGCAAACAGCAACCCCGGGCCAGGATCAGTCCTGTCAGCCCTCTGGTCGTGTCTAATTTAATTTTTTCAGGAAATTTAAGGGGGGAAACTGAGCAATGCTGAAAAGCTCTAAACAGGTTTCCCATTTTTTTGTAATCACATATATTTAAAAAAAGTGATTAAATCCCCTTTTTGGAGGATCCCCTTAAATATTAATCATGGCAAAAGCCCTTTATGGGCTACTTTTCCCAAATCAGGCCTAAACACGTTTATTAGGCTTCATTATGTGAGCAAACCAAAAAGGGTAAACTAAGGTTAAGTCACCCTTGCAAAATGTTTTTAGCCCATTTTTAAAAAATGTCAATATGTTTACATGCAGGGGTTACAAAAGTATGATCATTTATTTGGGCACTAGTCGGAACGGTTGACACTGTCCGAGAAGTCGACTTTGTGGTGTGGCATTGTGGCTTGCGGTCAATCCCCCCGGGAGGGGAAAAACAGCGCGCTGTGGCTGAAGTAAAAAAACATTGGTACGATTGTTGACAACATTGCAGGAATAAGTTGGCTTAGCGTCGGGGGAAAGGGACCCAAAAAAAACCCTGTCTCCCACGGGAGCACCAAATTTGGTGAAAAACATTTACCATGAGCAGGGGGAAAGGGTGTGGGAAATTTTTTGATGTTTTGCACAGAGGTTGTGATTGGGTTGAGCGATTTTTATCGACAAATTTTAAAATTTCGGAAAGGGTTTTTATGGTGATCAAAAATTTCCCAGATTTGCGAAAATTTTAAAGGGGTTTAAAATCTTTTTTGCTAAACTATTAGATTGGCCTTTTTCGGCCCCTTTTCCTTTTTTTTGGGCGGCAGAAATGAAAATTACAGAATTTTTGCAGGGTTAAAGTTTGTGTGGGGGCGACGTAAATGCGGGGTTGTGAGGGTTTGGCGATTGGCGGGAAAAAATTTCCTTGACCTGTTTTTAACTTAGAACGGGGTTTTCCTGTTTAAAACCCTTTCAGTGTCCTTCCCAGCGTTCTTGGGGGGACCTGCCCCTCTGCCTGTGGCCAAACAGCTCAGCCGAAATTAGTTTTTTCCCTGCACAGGGGAAACTTTTTACTATTAGCTGTGTGTTTTCCCAAAAATTTTAGTTAGATTAGAATTTGAACTTTTTATGTGTTACCCTAGAGAATTTTAAGAAGCCATCTTCCCGCTGTAAAATTCACGGCGGTGGGACGGGGGGGGGGGGGCCCCGTGGGCGAAAACAGACAAGCTCTATTATAAAAAAAAACACTGGTTTAAAATTAAAAGTTCACCAAAAACTTGGGTGTAGACATTGAGGGGAATATCTTTTTTTTAAACGTTTGCTTTTTGAAAATTTTCCGGGGTATTGGGCAGCCTGTACTTTTATTTGGATAAAACCCTTTAATTTGTTTTAGTAACTGAGGTCTTTTGTTAGCGGGAAAAATAAACTTTTTTTTTCAGATACATTTAAAGTTTAGGGTTTTCAATTTTACCCATTACACCTGGATGTTGTAAAATCCCCCCTTGAATTTTAAATTAAAAACCAAAAAGGAAAAAATTCTTGTAGTAAGCAGGGGTTTGGGTTTTTTGCCAAAAAACTGGGTTTCGTCGAAAAATAAAAGTTATGTTTTTTGGGGATTTTTTGGGCGAAACCCCCCCACTTTTCCCTTTGGAAGCAGCTTTTACTTTAAACTTTAAAACAGCAATTTTTTTTCCCCAAACAGGTAATTAAAGAAAGGGGGCCAAAAAAAAAAAAACCTTTTAATTTATATCAAAACTTTAACAGTTTCGTGTTTTTTGCTTTTTGAAACACCCAGCACTTTTTTCATTGACCCCAGAATTACGAAAATTTTAAAACAGCAAATTTCTATTTTTCCCAAACAGGGGGAATTGAAAAAGGTGGGCCAAAAAAGAAATCCCGTTTATTTTTTTTTCAAAAAACCATAAACAGAAAACCGTGTTTTTTTTGCTTTTGCGAAACCCCACCCCATTTTTTTCATTGAGGCAGGCTCAAACGTAAATTTAAAAACGGCCAATTTATATTACCACGTGTGAATTGAAAGGTGCAAAAAATACCGTTTATTTAAAATAAAAACAAAAAACAGTTACGGTTTTTTGACTTTTGCCCCACCCAGCCACTGTTCATTGACGCGCATCTACGTAAATTTTAAAACACCCAATTTATTTTTCACCACGGGGTTAAATTTAAAAGGTGCAAAAAAAATCCCTTTTTATTATATCAAAAAAAACCCCCAATTAACCCTTTTACGTGGTTTTTTGACTTTTGCGCACCCCAGAAAACTGTTCTTGGCAGCATCTACTTTAAATTTTAAAAACAGCAAATTTTAAAATTCACCACAGGTAAATTTGGGAAAGGTAAAAAAAAATTTTCCGGGTTTTATTAAACAAAAACTTAAACAGTTACGTGTTTTTTTGACTTTTGCGCACCAGCACTTTTCCCATTGACGCAGATCTACTTTAAATTTTAAAAAACACCCAATTCTATTTTCCCAAACCAAAGGGGGAATTGGGGTTGAAAAAAATACCGTTTTTTATACCCAAAACTAACGGGTTAGTTTTTTTTTGAATTTGCGCCCCCAGACGGGGTTTCTTTTTGGGACGCGCCATTTTACGAAAAATCTTAAAACGGAAATTTTATATTCCCCCACAGGTGAATTGAAGGTTTCCCCAAAAAATACGTTTATTATTTTAAAAACTTTGACGGGGTTAGGTGTTTTTGATTTTGGGGCCCCCAGCTCGTTCATTGAGAGCCAGCTTTCGTAAATCTTTAAAACCCCACCCAAATTCTATTATTCACCAAGGGTGAATTGGGAAAGGTGCAAAAAAATTTCAGTTTTTTTATACCCCAAAACTTTTAACGGGTTAGTGTTTTTTGACTTTTTGCGCCCACCAGATTTTTATTGACCCCCGGCTTTCTAAGGGCCAACCACCCAAATTCTATTTTAAACCCCACAGGTAAAATTGGGAAAAGGTGCAAAAAAATACAGTTTTTTATATAAAAAACATGCCCAGTTACGTGTTTTTTGGGAATTTTGCGCCCCCGCTCGGTTCATTAAACGCTGGCTTTTCTACCGTAAAATTTTTAAAACAGAAATTTTAAATTATTCCCCACGGTGAATTGAAAGGGTGCAAAAAAATTCCCGTTTTTTTATCAAAAAAAAAACGGTTACTTTTGTTTTTATTTTTTGCGCACCCAGCATTTTTCCCCAAAAATTTTTTTTGGGGGGGAACCCCGGCTTTTTCGTAAATTTTTAAAAACACCCAATTCTATATTCACCACGGGTTTAAATTTTAAAAGGTAAAAAAAAATAAGGGTTTTTTATACCCAAAACAAAAACATTTAAAGGTTTTTTGATTTTCTTTTGGGCGCACCCAGCCAGGGTTCATTGACGCCCGGAAAAAAGGCATTTTTGGGAAAAAAAAATTTATCCTTTAAAAAAACAACCCCAATTCGTTTATTCCCCAAAGGTGAATTTGGAAAGGTGAAAAAATTTTTTCCCGGGTTTATTTTTATCAAAAAACTAAAAAAGTTACGTCTTTTTTTTGACTTTTGCGCAACCCAGCACTTTTTCATTAAAGCAAAGCTCTACGTAAATCTTAAAAGGGGGGTTCTTTTTATTTAAACCACAGGTAAATTAAAAGGGTTTAAAAAAAAATACCGTTTATTTTTTTCAAAAACATAACATTTACTTTTTTTTTGATTTTTTGGAACCCAGCATGTTCATTGCCCCAAGCTTCTGGGAAATTTTTAAAACAGCAATTTCTTATTCCCCACGGTAAATTTAAAAGGTGCAAAAAAAACCTTTTTATTATTATTAAAAAAC
This sequence comes from Phyllomedusa bahiana, assembly GCA_025379985.1. Lineage (NCBI taxonomy): Eukaryota > Metazoa > Chordata > Amphibia > Anura > Hylidae > Phyllomedusa > Phyllomedusa bahiana. The sequence goes on along the minus strand of JAODAL010021067.1, from coordinate 20,278 downwards.
CATAAAATTTAAGTGTTTTTTTGCCTTTTGCGCCACCCAGCAGTTCATTGAGGGAAAGATCAAACTTTTAAATTTTTAAAACAGAAATTTTTCCCTTATTTTAAACCAAAGGTGAATTGAAAGGGTTTGAAAAAAAATACCGTTTTTTAATTAGTTTTGAGCGTTTTTTATCAAAAAAAAATTTAAAATTTCGGCAAGGTTTTTTTTGGGTGATCGAAATTTCCAGATATGGATAATTAAGGTTTAAAAAATTGTGTTCCAATCTTTTTAAGATCGCGCCCTTTTTTGGGGCGTTTCCTGAATTTTTTTGGGGGCCCAAAGCAAATCAGATTACAAAATTAGAAAAGGGTGAGATGTGTGTGCAAAACGTAGGGGGAGGGGATGTTTTGGGTTTGCGATTGGCTGGGAAAAATCCCCATGACCTGTTTTAAAATTAGAACAGCTTTTTCCTGTTTAGCCTCAGTGTTTCTCGCTTTTCTCCTAGGGTTTAGGCCCTTTGCGTTTTTGCCTGTGGCCAAACAGCTAAACCGCAAAATTTAGTTTATTTTTTTGCACAGAAAAAACCTTTACTATTACCCGGGGGAAACCCCCTTCCCCAAATTTTTTTGTTAGATTAGGGATTTGAACTTTTATGTAATTAGTTAGAAAAATTTTTAAAAAGCAAGAATCTACCCCTGAAAAAATTCCCACGGGGGTGGGTGCAGGGGGGGGGGGGGGCCGCGGGCGAACCAGAAAAAAGCTTTTTTTATAAAAGAACACTGGAAAAAGTTCACCAAGACTTAGTTTTGCCCTTGTAGGGGAAATTTTTCTTTATTTTTAAACCCATTTTTGCTATTGAAATATTTCCCTTTGGTTTATTGGGAAGCCTGAAAAAGGGGAATAATTTGGGGAGAAAAAAAAAAAATCTTTTTCTAGTAACTCCCGGGTTTCTCTTTTTTTAAAGCTCCCAAAACTCCACTTTTATTAAGTATACATTTCAGATGGGTGTTAAATTTTTTAACCCCTTTTAACCCCTGTTAAAAACTTTTAAAATATACCCCACCTTGCTTTTTTAAATTAAAAACCCCAGAAATCTTGTAGTAAAAAAAACCAGGTTGATTGCGGGCCCAAAAAATCCCAGGTATTTTCCCAAAAAAATTCACTTTAAACTTTTTTTTTTTGACTTTTGCGCCCCCGCACTTTTCCCTTTGACGAAAGCATCTACGTAAATCTTAAAAACAGAATTCAATATTTAAACCCCCAAGGGGGAATTAAAAGGGTCCCAAAAAAAATACTTTTTTATTTTTCAAAACAAAAACCCGTTACGTTTTTTTTTGGGATTTTTCCCGAAACCCACCCACTTTTCCCATTGAGCAGTTTTAAAACGAAAAATTTTTAAAACGGGCAATTCTATATTCCCCACGGGTGAATTGAAAGGTGCAAAAAATACCGTTTATTTATTCAAACAAAAACAGTTACGTTTTTTTTGGCCCTTTTGGCCCCAAAGCATTTGGTTTTTTTGGGGACGGCGGAATCAAACGTAAAAATTTTCTTAAAAAACAAACCAATTCTATATTCACCCAGGTAAAATTAAAAGGTCCCAAAAAAATACCGTTTTTTTAAAACAAAAAAATAACATTTTAGGGGTTGTTTTTTGATTTTGGGGCCCACCCCAGCACTTTTTAAATTTGACGCAGCATCTACGAAAATCAAAAACCCACCCAATTCTATATTCCCCAACCGGTGAAATGGAAAGGTTCCCAAAAAAATACATTTTAAATTATTCAAAAACAACATTTTACGGGGGTTTTTTTGATTTTTTGGCGCACCCCAGCTCTGTTCATTAAACGCAGCTTTCTACGAAAATTCTTAAAAAAAAGCAAATTCTTTATTCACCACAGGTAAAATTTAAAAGGGTGCAAAAAATAAAGTTTATTATATAAAAAAAATAACAGTTACTTTTTTTTTGACTTTTTGCGCCACCCATCACGGGTTCTTTGACGCGGGAAACTACGAAAATCTTAAAACGGCAATTCAAATATTCCCCACAGGGGGGAATTAAAAGGTCAAAAAATACCGTTTTTTATATCAAAAATTAAACCAGTTACGTGTTTTTTGCTTTTGCGAAACCCAGAATTTTTCATTGACGCAGCATTTTACGTAAATCTTAAAACAGAAATTTCCCTATTTTTAAAACCACAGGGTAAAATTGGGAAAGGTGCAAAAAATACAGTTTTATCATATAAAAACATAACAAGATACGTGTATTTTGGACTTTTTCCCCACAGCCCAAGTTTTGGGTTGTAGACCCCCTTCAGTTAAAAATTTGAACCCCAACCCAAATTTTGTTTTGATTAGAGGGTTTTTGGAGAATAGTGTAAATTTGCTGTTTTTTAAAAAAAGGATTTTCCAAAAAACAAATTCCCATCCTTTTTAAAATTTTTTAATATTTTTTAAACATGGAGAAAAAAATGCAGGGGGGTAAGCGAGAAAAAAAGGGGGGGGTAGCACATGGAGGTAGAGGGTTCGAAAAGAAGGTTTGCCCCTTTTCCAGTGTGGCGGACACCACGCATCCCAAAGCGGTTTGTCAAGTTGCGGGGGACCATCAGGCCTTTTCATCGCTGCGGTCAGGGCCCTGGGAATCAAAGTTTTCCGAACATCGTCCCCCCAACCCTGTCCTTCAGTGGTTTAAAATGCAACCTCCCATCTAGCTAGTCTTCCCTCCCGTCCTCGCAGTCCCCGGGCCAAAAAAATTGCCCGTCTTCAATCATCAGCTTTGGGTTCCAACATGAAGCACCCCAAAAATTTTAAAACCTCGTGTCCCCAACCACTGTGGAAAAATTCCATTTTCTAAAAGCCCTTTTTTGGGAAAAAATGGGGTTGGGGGGTCGAAGGCAGTTAAAAGTTTCCAAGAGGCCCAAAAAGGTGTTTTTTCTCTGCTCGGGACGCCCAGTTTTTGGAGGGCCCATCAGGGGCCCCTAAAGCCGGGGTCTTCTTTTGACCCAAGGGCCTTTTGTTTCCCACCCAGCGATGCCCTTATCCGCCTTTCCCGTAAAAGGGCTTTAAAGTAGAGGCAAAAACCCTTAAGTGGTTAACCACCCACCAACTTTTTCTGGTCACATGCAGCGAATGAAAAAAGGTTGAAAAAAGGGAAAAACATTGGGCCCAAAAAAAAGGCCCCGGGCCGACCCCGGGGGCCCCCAAACCCACTGTCACACCCTTTTTCTCCCCCTCCTCCCTCCTCGCCACCCCCCAGCGTTCCTCAGCGGGCCCATGTCTCTCAGATTCTTGTTTCAGGGTTTCAGCCTCCGTTTCAGCCTCCACCGTCCCCCGCGAAACCCCCACCCACCCCCAAAAGACCCATCCTCCCCCTTCCCCTTTTCCTTCCAGTTTGACGACCTGAAAACCCGTTAAGGGGCCCAAGTCTAGCAGCCCAGCCTTTGTCTTCCAGGTTTGGGAGCAGAAAAAAAAATTTTTAACCCAAACCAACCAAAAGCCAAAACCCTGATGTCGGGCATTCCCCAGGTTTTCCCCCTTTGGGGAAATGTTGCCTTTCCTCTGGGGGGACACAGAGGGGTTTCCCCCAACGCCCAATGGCCTCGTTTTGCCCCCCCAATACCAGATGCCGGGGAAAGGATTTCTTTTGCCAGAAAAGCCTTTCCCCTCCGGGGCCCAGCCCGTTAAAATCTAAAAATTTCAAGCGCGTTGTCTGGCTTCTGTGCCCGGAAAAGCCCAAATTTTAAACCACCGACACATGGTATTTTTAAGCAGGGCCCCAAAGGCCGCTATATCTCTGGGGACAGCTCACTGGGTGGGGCTGGGTGGATGTCTTGGGGGGACGGTGGCTCCAGGTCGGCGCACGCTCTTAAAAAACCGCAGGGAGGGTGAAAGGGCTTTTTCCCCCCAAGGCCCTCGGGTGGCTCGGGTCCCCAGGGGCCCCAGGCCGTGTTGAAATTTTAAATCTTTTCCTTGGAAAACCGTCCAAAACCCCGGTCAGGAGCTGGGGGAAAACGGTTCAAAAAGCAACGGGGACCCAAAAGGGGCTGGCTGGGTGCCCAGAAAACCTTGTGCCAGGAAAAGGGGGGTTTTGCGAAACGGGGCGAAATCTGCTGGCCGCCCTTAAGAAAAGGTAGGCTGGAGCACTTTCCCCTTGCCTGGCCCCATGTCTTTAAACCCTTTGTGGGCCCAAGTAATTTTTTAAAGAGCTTTTCGGGTCTGGACGGGCCTGCTGGGGAAGGCCGAGGTCTGAGTTCGCAATTTCCCGGGCCGTTTTGCACCCTGCTTTTCCCGCCTGGCTACGTTGCGGAAATAAAGCTGGGCCCTTTCCCCGGGTTAAAACCTTTAAAAATTGTTGAGGGGGGAAAAACCACGGGGGGAAATTCTACCCCCCCCACATGCTCCAGCATTGTGGCTTAGCGAAATTTCCCAATTACGAAATTAAAAAGTGACACAGGGGCCGACAAGCAGGGGGTTACGGACCTCGGGGGTGTTGAACCACCGAGAGTGGAGGCAGGGGGAAAGGGGCTCTGCCCCTTTCCTTGCCAGTTTTGAAAAAAGCCACCAAAATGGTCATGGGGGACAAGGGGCCCTTTTTGCATGAGAAATTGTGGGGGTTTTCCCCTTAGTTCGGGAAACGTTTTGGGTTGGGGACATTTCTAAAACCCAACAGGTCCCCCCCAGCGATGGGGGAAAGGAGGGGGGAACAAAATGGGGACAGGAGCCTTTCTCTCGGGTCAAAACCCCAAAAGGGGCCCGACCAGTTTCAAAATTTTCATTGGCTTCTTTAAAGGCAGTGGTTCGGGGTCCAGTGCTAGTGAAAGGGGGCGAAACCCGGGGCTCTGGGGTTGCATTCATTCTCGGGCAAGCCCAGGGCTTGTTGAAGTTTGGGGGCCGGGGGGGCAGGGGGATGGGGGAGGAGGAGGAGGAGGGGGGTACCCCTAGACACCGATGTTCCCGGCCCTTCCCTGCCTTGGAAAAAAGGTTGGCGGGGAATTTGGGCGGAGGGGGGGAAGTTTGGGAGGGAAAGATCAGTTTGCTAGTGCCCCTACCCAGAGGCTTGGGAAATAAAAGGTTTCCATCTCTCCAGGGAGTGTTTGGGAAAGGGTCCATTTTTCCCCCGCTTTAAAATCCTCGCATTAAGGCCACCCAAAAATTGAAAAAAGTTACTGGGGGGGCCACCCTCCCTGGACCCCCGGTAAAAAAAAAAAATCAGCACTTTCCTTTTCCCACCCACCCAAATAGAGAAAAAATGCGGGGAAATGGGGGACCTTGCGATTGACCCAAACTGGGGGACATCGGGTTGGTTCTGCTTCACTTTCCCCCAAATGTCCCGGGGGAAAACAAACATCAGGGGAGGGGACGGGCCAGTAGGGGGCCCAAAGGTGGGGCTTTAGCTCCCCCACCCAGCGGGCCCAAGGGGGCAAAACCCCTTTAAGGGGTTTGCCCTCGGGCCCCCAAAATTTTTTGTTTACCACCTCACCAACGGCATGAATCCCCGGGCACAACCCAAACACAAAGAGATCAGTTTTAAAGGTTTATGGTGCCGACTTATCTGCGTCTCAACACCGATGTTTTTGCATGTTTTCCCGGACCCAATAGACTTCTGGGATCCCAAAAGGGAAAGGGAATGGCCCCGAGCTGGCTGGGTTCCCGCCTAGGGGGTGTTGTCCCGGGCCCAGCAGCCAGCGTCATTTTCTAAAGGGGCCTTTTAAACCCCACAGGGGAGGAGTCTTTAACAGCCCAAAACCCCTTTCCGGGGTTTTCCCACAGATAATGGGGGATCGTTTGATTTTTATAAGATGAATAAGGCAAGGGATCTCTGAGATGTTGTGGCCCCAATTCCCCCGGAGGTCCCCTGTTATTTGCCAGTCTCTTCCCCTTCCTTTTTTTAAAACCCAGAAAGGGTTTCCTTTTGAAAATTTTTTTTAAAAAATTGACCCATTTTTTTCTGCAATTTTTTTTATTCTCTTTTCCCAAAAAGTTCATTTTTCCCGGGTTTTTTGCTGTGGGGAGACTGAAAAAAGGACAGAAAGGGTTTTTCAGGACAACCCCGTTTTCCCCTTTTAAACCACTTTTATCTTAAAAAAAATTTTTTTCGATTGTCAAATGTTTTTTGAGGTCATTTTTGGCGGGTGAGAAAACACGAAAAATCATGGTCCTTTGGAACAGAAAAGGGAAATTTAAGGGGCCCAAAATTTCTCCCTAAAAAATTTTTAATAGGGGCTGGGGGAAAGTAAATATTTTTATAAATTTTTGGGGTAAAGGGAAAGATATGAAAATTAAAAGCAATTAAACCCAATGGTCTTTTTGTAAAAAAAAAAAATGGGCTTCTAAGTGGAAAATTTCTCCCTCAAAAATTTTTAACAGTGGCTGAGAAAGTCTTTTTTTAATAATTTTTTTGGGGTCTTTTGGTGTTTTTGAAAGGGCCACAATATACAGGTCCTTTTATAAAAAAAAAATTGTTGTTTCTAACGGGACTTTTTTTCTTCACAATTGCCCAAAAGGGTCAAGGGTTTTTTCTTTGTTTTTTTGGGGGGCCCATTTTGTTTGTGACATGCAGTTTTATTACTACAGGTCCTATTTTTTAAAAAAATTTTGTTTTTTTAACAGACCTTTGTTTTTCAAAATTGCCCAAAGTGGCTCAAGGGTCAGGGTTTGAATTTTTGGGGGCATTTTGCTGGGGATTTGGCGCTATACTACGGGGTCCAATTCTAAAAAAGGGTTGTTTCTAACAGACATTTGTTTTAAACCAATTTTTAAGGAGGGGTAAAAAGGGTGTGGTGCGGGTCGGGAAACAGGAATAGGTAGGACACCTGTTAATGGACACATTTTGGGCAAAATGACTTGTTTTTGCAAGTCTTTAAAAAATGGGCTATCAATCCCTGTTTTAAAAGGAAACCCAAATTTAATACAATAAAAAAAATAAGAGAAACAAAGACATGGGGGGTTTCCCAACCTTATTTTTAAAAAATTTGTTTTTCAAAAATTTAAAATACTAAAAAAACTTGCTTTGAAAACAAAAATTGGTTTAAAAAAAAATTTCCCTCTGAATTGTACAAGGGGGGGTAAGGAAACTTGCCCAGTTGTAGGTTTTTTCAGAGGACAGGGAGTATGGGGCACGGACGAAACAAATTTACAGAGACCCATTTCCTCCCAGCCGTTGGGAAAAATTGAAAAAAAGGGAATTTGGCAAGATAAAGGGCCCCGGGGGGGTAACGGGGAGGGGTTAAACCACCGTTTTTCCCAAGTGAAGAAAAGGGGTCCCCCAACCCCATACGGGGGGGAAAAGGCTTGTCCAGGTTTTGGGGACTGTTTTCAGGGAAGGTTGGAGTTCCACATTTCCCTCCCCTTGCTTCAGACGCTGTTTTGGTTGCTGCGTCTCAGGGCTTTTTAAACCTGGTTTTAAATTTAAAATGGGGGGGGAGGGCCACCCTGGGCTTTTCACCGCCCCCAACTGTAACCCCGGCCCGGGGTTTCCATGCTGGGGCCCCAGGACGGGTATAGTCAATGTCCAGTTCAACTAAAATGGGGGTTTGAAAACTTTTTCCCCGGCCCCTTTTTTAAATGGGGGGGTTTCTTTGGAGGTTTGGGGCCCCTTGCTGTGGCCCGGGACAGGTATAGTCAATGCCCAAAGTTCAATAAAATGGTTTTTTTTGAAAGACCCCTTTTTCCGGCACTTTTTAAATGGGGGGTCATGGGGGGTTTTGGGGGTCAGCTTGGCCGGGGACGGGTTTATAGTCAAGGTCCAGTTAAAACAAAAATTGGGGGTTTGAAAAAACCCCTTTTTTCCCGGCATTTTTAAATGTGGGGGTCATGCAGGTTTGGGGCTCGCTTTTGTGGCCCAGGACGGTATAGCAATGTCCAGTGAAACAAAAAAGGGGTTTGGTTAAAAAGGACCCCCTTTTTTGCGGCATTTTTTTTTAAAGGGGGGGGGGTTTGCGGTTTTGGGGGGCTCAGGGTTGCTTTCCCCAGGACAGGGATTTCAATGTCCAGTTCAAGTAACATGAGGGTTAAAATCATACTGCCTTCTGGCATTTTTTTAAAAATTTGTGAATGATGCAGGTTTAAGGGTAGGTTTGGGGGTTAAAAAGGACAGGGTAGTAAAAGGGTCTGTGACTTTTTTTTTTTTTGGGACTTTTATAAACCTAAGTGTTTTTGCCTAAGATGTGGGCACGTATCCATTTGACTTTTTTGGGGAAAGTTAATTTAGCTTCCCCCAGCCTTTTTTGGGTGTAATAATGAAGGTGTTTTTGCTCTCCCATGGGATTTTAATGGTCATCGGCTTTAAAACTTTGGGCTCACTATCGAAAAACCCTTATCGATAGCGGGGGCCCACCCCCGACTATCGATTCGTTTCGTTTGATAGCCAAGGGAAATTTTCATCATTTAGTTGTGATAAGTGCATTAGTTAACGATTGACTACTGTATTGTCCTCATATACCTTTACTTGTGAACTAGCTAATGTTGCCGAAACTTTCTTCGGGTGCTTTCACACAACGCAGTTTTCGTGCTGTTTTAGCAGCGCTCAAATTAAACTGCCTTTATTCCCAGCAAGTTTCTTTCAGTTGTCTAAATTGTTCAGAAAGGTGTTTCAAGTAAGTAGTCAGTTACTGTGTTTGAAGTCTTAGGGATTAAAAGCACACTATGTGATTACTCACTTTGCAAACAGTTTAGGTAAGGGAAAGAAGCTTGGTGGTAATAAAGGCACATAGTTAGAGCGCAGTTAAAATGGTACAAAAACTGCTCTGTGTGAAAGCACCCTTCGAATCTAGTTTCTGTGTAGTCTTGGGAGCAGACTGGGCCTGTTCATGGCAGGACAGGAAAGCTGCTCCCAAATAAGCTACTTCCATGTTTAATCATGACCAATCTACTTTTCTTTTATTCCTAGCATTGTTGCCATTTCAGCGTCATGTGTGTTTGTTTGCTATTGGCTATTAAAGCAGAGTTCGTGGCCCAAATTACTCATTTGTATTTCACAGGTTGTTGGTTTTATCTGTATAAAATTGTTCGAAATTTCAGCTAGCAGTAGTGGCCTGTTCTGCAACTTAGAAGTGGTCTGCTAATTTAACAAATCTCTTAGGGCCTTATGTATAAAAACTGTCTAGGTCTAAGACTTTCTTTGTTGCCCATAGCAACCAATCAGAACTTTGAAAGGGGTGCTCTGATTGGTTACTGTGGGCAACTAAGAAAGTCTTAGACCTAGACACTTTTCAGACATGTCCATTTTAGTGCTGAAAATGTTACATCCAGGGCCCAAAGGTCTTGCCAGTGCAGCCTAAATTATTGCCTGGTTATTTGATGTTTTCACATAAACTACACCTGTTATTTTGGAGAACACCTTGCCCAATAAGCTGCCTAATTAGATATTTTGTCCGGCTGCCCAACTCTGTGTAGTTAAATTCTGGACCCCCAAAGGTGTTGCAGTTTTGCAAACCCTGGCTGCCCGAGCCAGATTATTCAAACATTACTCTCTCTAAACCACCTCAGGCACTTAGGGGGCATGCCCTGGCTTTTTTTGTCAGTTAGGTTTTCCAGGGAAGTTTTGCTTTGTTTTTCATTGCTGAACTGCACAGTATTATTTGGTGGGCATTTCCCCCATAATAACACACCTCAAAAAACACTGTGTGAAAGCACAAGACCAAATGTGAATGCTTTCAATACCAAATGGTGGGGAGTTTGCGCCCTAGAAGGCTTGGATCAGTTACTAAAACCAACATGTTTGGGTGTATGTTGGACTCTTTGAACTGCATTCATTGCATATAATCCATGTTTACACAGATTTCAAACCTTGACTCCCAAGAAGTGAATAAACAGGAGCTCTGTTTTTGCTCAGTTACATGCCTTAGGAAATGCATACTGGAGCAAGCTGCACATGTAGCAGATGAACACTGATGTTTGGTTTTATATTCATATGTTCAAATCCTGTGGGTCTAACTAATTTGTGTCTTTCTTTATTTTCCTTTAAGCGCACATGGCCTCTACTCTTTTCAGAGCCAAGAACTGTTCCCCCTCTGGCATCTGGTCAGCCTGATGTTGAAGCCACCTCCAGTGCAGGAGAAGATAGACGTGTGTGCTCAACACCAGCACCTGAATCCCGCACCAATTCTGCCTTGAAACTAGTGAAGCCCTGCTTGCGTACCTGCACACTGAAGAACCGAAGTAGCAGCCGGGTGGCCACTGAGTAGGCAAAGATGTTGCTGCTGAGCAGCATTGATGACACAAGCAAGTGGCTCATGAGCTCGGGGAGATCTAACAGTGTTTGAAATTTAGCCAGAGCCCCTGCCCACAGGAGTGTACTAGGTTAGTGGATGCCAGTGCAAGTAAATCACTGGAACCAAGATTTTGAGACAGTGAGTAAGCTGGGGGTCGCTCGACTACAGCTATCCACAGTCTTTGCCACTTCCATCTTCTCCTTCGGCATCATCTCCATTTCTTTTGGGTGTGAAGGAGGAGAGGAGCCAGTTATCAGGGGCTGTGACTGTGGTTCCTCCACCCATGGCAACCAGTTCCAGGAAGGGACTAAAAAGAAGGGCCAAGACTGTGGGCACCCGAGTACAGAGCCGCAAGACATGAGGCCCCCATGTCCAACAGGTTTCACCAGAAAGCATGGCGGGCCTTTATTTTTCTTCAAGTAGCAGCTTTTTGACACCCAATGTGGGTTTGGTTTTTTTTGCCGAAAGTCAGGCATTTTTACTTATAGTGTAGGGCCCCTTCTGATCTGAGGTCACCTTGTCATGGTGGATGGGCTTGCACAGTTTGTCTAAAAACTAGGTGCCAAGAATCTTTCATTTTTAAGTATGGCCAATGTACACAAAATCCATTTTGTCATCGGGCTTGGCTTCCCTTGGTGTGCCTCTTCTTGCCTTGATTTAGACCCTGAGCTAGCAGGAACAGTGTTTTGTTTGCCTAAGAAAATCACTTCCACCTTGGATGTTAAGTCTTGCTTGCCAACTATAAAACATGTTAATTTTTAACTATTTCAGAGGCAACAAAACAACACCTTACTGCTACCAAGTTAACTGAAAATAACTTTTGTAAAAGTAGTCCAGTGCTGATAAAGTGTATCTTTTGTCAAAAACTAGTTGCACTACTGCCAAATGAAGCTTTTAACATTTAAACTGACTTAATAAATGTCTGAATGGTTTGATTGTATGACTTTTTAAATTTGAACCAAAGTTGCGTGCCTGAGAAATGTTAATGGTCAGCTGGAGTTTGATACTATGTAATGTTAAGGTTCAACATCATTTCAATAAAGTCTGTATACATAACTATGCCCTTGTGCGATCCTCACAAATGACCCCAAGCAGCATAACTTGATGTCATTGTCCTTAAAAAATGATGTAATTGATTTAATGGATTCAACAAGTGTGTTTGGTTTTACTTAGTTCCATCAGCCTCATCCAGCTGAAGGTACGGACTCCCACGGAATATGTAACTTGTTGAATCTTGTTTGGCAAATGACAGCTAAGAATGCCTTCTGTATATAGTACAGTGCATGTTTTTAGTCCTGTCTATGCAGCACAAGACAAAAAAGCACAAGCACAAGCACAAGAAAAGCCGATGTAAACCAGGGGCAGAGGAGACCAAGCCAAATCTATTTCAGCTAATCTTGTGGTGAAGTTTAAAAACAGTTGCCCACACATATCCACAACAGAGACATAGGGGATTAATTGGCCCATTTGCTTGGATGGTACCATGTGGAACTGAGGAGAAGTGACTGTGGTCAAATACCAAGGATAAAAACATGTAATACATGTTTACATTTAAAATATTTTACACTAATTTTAAGGAGCACAACAATTGACACAGTACTAAATACTTTTCATTCCAATTACCTTTACAGATGTTCTTGCATTTCAACTTGTTGGTCTATTACTCTGCCAAGTGCAGGCCAAATTAACTCTTTGTGAAAACAGAAGCTGCATGTGCTGGAAGGCCTTCTAACTATTGCTTGTTGTTACCTTTGAACAACACATTGGTTATGTACTGGGATCCAGCAAAAATATGTCAATTTCAAATGCATATCCAAGTGAAGGGTCTAGCCACACCTCAATGTTTTGGTGGAAAGAACTCTGGATCGTTACATTGAGAGATACTTACCCCTCTTGGAGGTAGGTATATGGGTCACCAAGATGGTCATTTTGTTCCGTCACACAATAGGCAGACTATAGGTTGTTAGGTAGATCTCGTACCTTGAGTGAGTGCTAAGGGGTCACCTCTCCCTGGTCAACCAACATCTAAACCTGCTCTCAGGCCCAAGCAGGGTGTTTTTGGATCATGGCCTAGGACAGGAAGCAGCGCAGGCTGAGCAAGGATGACACTTTATTACACTGCCTCCATAGCAAGGTATGGCACGGCTAGGGCTGGTACATCTCAACCTGGACCATCTTGCATCTGGATTGTCGACAAGTCGTAAGGACACACAGGCACTTGAGATGGGCAAGACTGGACAGAGAACAGGCTTGTCACCTGTTCTCTCATCCATTACTGTGAACCAAGGGTATCGTACCTGATGGCGGGAAATAACAGTGTTTGAAAGAAGGGACAGGCCCCATACAGAGTACTGACTGGAGTGCCTGAACAGGGGCCCTGCCTGAGATTTGGGTCAGTCTATGTGGATGGGAGTCCCTGTTACCACCTCCCTTCCAGGCTGTAAGCATGGAACCCAAAAATGGGGACGTGAGTCATTAAACAGATCTAGATCTTTGACACCTCCAATATGTTAAAGAGGTTTTATAGTAAAATTGACTTGGGAAGCTTGCAAATGAAATATCAAACATTTTCACCATTCATTTGCTCCCTCAGTGATCCATTGTTTATAGCTCGTCTCCCGGGGATACGAACAGGGCTGAGAGCTCCTCAGTTCTGGTTAGACATGCTCAGACATCACCTCTCCTCTCAGGCAGCTACTGAGTGTTCAAACCCTAGGTGCTGTCACTCTACCCCTGTCCTCTGTACCCCTTAGGCTAAAAGTTTTTTCTCTGATGCATGATCACGGCTTTTGTCACGCTTTATGCAAAAACCTAGGTCGCTTCTCGTTTTCCTGACGTCGCCCATACAATAGTATTGTATGGGAAGACGGCAAGAAAACGAGAAGCGCCAGCGTATTATACAACATGTTGTATAATACGCCGCTGCCGAAAGACGGGCAGAGAAAAGATGAGCTGTGTAGACAGCAGCTCGTCTTTCCTATTGCCGTCTATGGGGCCGCAGGAACAATCTTATCTTCGGCGCTTTTAAAAAACGAAAAGCGCCAAAGACACAATCGTTTTCCTGTGCAGTGTAGACATAGCCTTAGTAATTAGTCAAACAGTACAAATTAATAAAAATGAAACCTCAATGAGGTATGTGCATTGAGAAAGAGAAAAAAAACACAGGTTTCGTTCCTGCAGGGATTTGAACCTAGGACCCTTGTGCCTGGGAGACAAAAACTTTACCTCTCAGCTACTCACAATGCTTTACATAAAAAGACCTTTCTTTGACTAGAGAGAGAAAAGGCCTGGTGATGTCATCCTGCTGGGTCACATGATATGCAATTCAAACACATCACACACGCCCCCTTCTGAGCACACAGAGCTGAAGAGCTGGATACAGGAGGTATGAAATGAGATTGTGTCAAAACCCCTTTAAAGCTCCTGCAGGTCAACCTCTTGATCCATGGAGTTGAACGACTGGGTCAGTTCAGTGTCCTTTCGTTATGAAAAGTCAGCTTGATAGCTAGCTAAACACTTCAGGGCACATGTTTTAGGGCTAGATTTCAGTGTACATTGAGTGAGAAGTACATCACATTACTAAAAATTAAGACTACCTTCTATTAATCTCATCTCCTCCACACACAGCTGGAGCACGCAAAACCCTAAGATTACTTTACCAAGGAGGAGCTAATCCATATAGTGTGTTTCCTTGAGGAAGCTGAATATGACAACCTACTGGCCAAGAGGAGAAATATGAGGTTGCTATCATGGATGTGAAGTTTCACGAACTGTACATGCATACTCCATGGCAAATTCAAAAGAGATTCTCAGACCTGAAAGTAAGGGACCAGAAGCTGCAGGGGCAGATACAGGTTCATCTAATAATTGGTAATTGTGTTTTTGAAATGAGTCAAAGGCCGCACCAAGCACTTGAGACAATGTTGTAATTTGGGAGACATATAAAAGTTAGGAGATTACTACAATCAGCTGCAGGTCTTACACAAAGTTATTTAAAGGGGTTGTCTCATCTTACTGTTTCATAGAGTCAGGAGCAACTTTTATTCATGCATCCTGTCACTTTCTAGTCAAGCTCTGGGTAATTAGCATATGAGCTCCATATATTCAGACTTCTGCTAATTAGTCTAGATTAGATGAACAATCTCTTGCTACCAGGTTCAGAGAAGCTTCAGAGCTAAAGTAAATATTAGTAATTTGTGTCTTTTGTCTGAAAGATCAGATAACACACAAGCTCTCAGACTGCTGGCAGTTCTGTCCAAGACCTGTGTGATGACTTCACTCCCTGCAATCAGATAAGACAAACTGCAGGGAAGAACAAGCAAACAGGTCAGTAACTAGATAAACCTGAAAGCCCTCCGAAGGTGATAAAATCATTTGTAGCTCCTCAACAAAAAAAAAGAACAACGCAATATATTTGGAAAACGTCTTTGTTTAGTGTTCTCTACATGTTGAAAGCTAATCATTGTCGTAAGACATCCCCTTTAATTTTTGCACTTTCTAGTTAGGCTGTTACAGTGACATGAGTACACAAGGCTACAAAGCTCTTAAGTTAAAGCTTGTCAATAACATAAAGAAACAAGCTCCTGTGCTTGTGTGATCAGACAGGGCAGCTGGAGCAATGAAAGCAGAGAGAGAGACGAAAGAAAAAGTTGTTAACCTAGAGAAACTTGTGTACACAAGGAGTAGATAAAATCTACTCCAAAGCAAAACAAAATCAAAACAGCAAGGCATTTGATAACAGTCATAATTTCCCTTTGCTTACATGTTTAAAGATAATTAATGTGGGGATAAAACCCCTCTACTGTTCTGTATCTTTGAATCTAAATCTTTTCACTTGCATAGGCTCATGCTAGAAGATGGGCACATAAGTTTACAATGACCTTTGAAAAGTGAGAGAAAGCTTAGGATTTTTCTGTAAATAAAAAAAAAAAAAACAATAAAAAATGGGATTGTTATTTACTTAAAAATACAAACACAAGGCCATACTTACAGTTCAATGGTTGGATGATAAAATAATCCCAATAGGAGGTAAAATAAGCCCCAGTTCTACTTGCAAGAAATATAACTAATAAGCAGTTGCTCATACACCCAACCACTAGGGGAACAACTGAAAATAAAAAACTGCACATTGGTTAATTACCAGTTCACACAAGTATGTAAAAAAGCTAGAATATCATACAAGTGGAAACTGCACGAATACAAAAATACTGATAAGACAACCACTCACACTCTTACTATGTGTGAGGGGGTGGTTGCTAGTATTATAATTGCATATAGATAAGGTGATTAGTGTTGAGCGATTATTATCGACAAAGTTGAAATCGGCACAGTTTTTATGTTGATCGAAATTTTTAGATCATGCGATAACTTAGGTTAAAATCTGTGCATCATCTATTGATATTGCGCCATTTTCGGCGCTTCCTGTCATTTTGGCGGCCAACAAATCAGCTTACAGACTAGAGCAGGGTGAGATGTGTGTGCGACATCATGACTGGGATGTGAATGGTTGCGATTGGCTGGAAAAATCACATGACCTCGCTTTACATAGAACAGCCCTTCCTGTTCATGATCAGTGTCTCTCAGTGTCTCTGTGTCCAAACAGCTCAGCGAAATTATTCTATTTCTTCACAGAGAAAGCTCTACTGTTAGCTGTGATCCTTACAACTTAGTTAGATCAGAGATTGGAAGATTTTATGTAGTTAGGTAGAGAATTTTAAAGGAGCATCTGCCGCTGTAAAGACTGCAATAGCTTTATTATTAACAGTTTTCTATTGAAATATTTCCTGGATATTGGGCAGCCTGAACTTATATTAGGATACCCATTTTTTTCTTGTAAATGCAGGTCTCTTTGTTAGGTGCAAAACTCTACTTTTATTATCAGTATACATTTCAGATAGGTGGTTTTTTTCAATTTTGCCCATTCCAGCTTTGTGGATATAGCCACCTTGCAGTTAAATTAGAATCCAGCAATTTTGTAGTCAGCACAGGTTGATAGGTGCCAAAAATACCTTTTATTATCCGAATACATTTCAGATACGTGTTTTTTCATTTTGGTGCACTACAGCTTTGTTCATTGAGGCACCTTGCACTTAAATGTGAACACAGCAATTTTGGAGTCACCACAGGTGAATTGATAGGTGCCAAACAACACCTTTTATTATCCGAATACATTACAGATACGTATTTTTTCACTTTGGCGCACTACAGCTTTGTTCATTGAGGCACCTTGCACTTAAATGTGAATACAGCAAGTTTGTAGTCACCACAGGTGAATTGAAAGGTGCAAAAAATACCTTTTATTATCCGAATACATTTCAGATACGTGTTCTTTCAATTTGGTGCACTACAGCTTTGTTCATTGAGGCACCTTGCACTTAAATGTGAAACTGCAAATTTATTAGTCACCACAGGTGAATTTGATAGGTGCCAAAAATACCTTTTATTATCGAATACCAGTTTCAGATACGTGTTTTTTTGCACTTTTGCCCAGTCCAGATTTGTTGAAAGAGCCACCTTGCAGTTAAAATTGAATCTAGCAATTGTGTAGCTTTACCACAGTGAAATGATTAGGTGCAAAGAAATTACTTTAATATCCGAATACATTACAGGATACGTGTTTTTGCACTTTGCACAGTACAGATTTGTTGATAGAGCCCTTGCAGTTAAATTTGAATCCAGCAATTGGTAAGTTACACAGGGGGACATTGATAGGTGCCAAAATAATACCTTTTTATTATCCGAAAACATAAAGATACGTGTTTTTGCACTTTTGCCAGTCAGATTTGTTGATAGAGCCACTTCAGTATAAATTTGAATCCAGCAATTGTGTATTTACCACATGAGTTAATTGATAGGTGCCAAAATTTAACCTTTTATTATCCAAATACATAACAGGATACATGTTTTTTCGACTTTTGGTGCACTACATGTTTGTTCATTGAGGACCTTGCACATTAAATGTGAATACTGGAAAAAAAAAAAAAAATGGAAAAATGTTTGGGGGGGAAAAAAAAAAAACAATTTTTTTTAGTACCACAGTTAATTGATAGGTGCTAAAAAAATACCTTTTATTATCCGAATACATTTCATATATGGTGTTTTTCCACTTGGCGCAGGCCACTTTGTGATAGATCTACTTTGCAGTTAAATTTGAATACACAATTTTGTCGACCACTGGTGAATTGATGGTGCCAGAAAATACCTTTTATTATCCTAAATACATTACAGATATTGTTTTTTGCACTTTTGCCCAGTCCAGATTTGTTGATAGAGCCACCTTGCAGTTTAAATTTGAATCCAGCATTGTGTAGTTACCTACAGGTGAATTGAAAGGTGCCAAAAAAACTACCTTTTATTATCCGAAATACATTTCAGATACGTGTTTTTTTCACTTGGCGCAGAGCCACTTTGTGACTTGATAGATCTACTTTGGCAGTTATCATTTGAATCCAGCAATTTTTTTTTGATTTTGAGGATTTGAGAATAGCTGTGATGTGCGTCTTTTAAATAAAGAAACTTTCCAAAACTCTCCATACCTTCTCAATTTGTATATTTCTGAACATGGCGCGAATTCAAGTGGTAAGCGAGCAAAGAGGGGGGTAACGGACATGGAGGGTATAGGTACGAGAGAAGGTGCTCCTTCTCCATGCTGGCAACAACATGCATGCCCAGCGGATCATCAGTTGCAGGACCGTCAGCTGTCATCGCTGGTAAGGCCCTGTGATCTCAGTAACAACACCGTCGCAATCTGTCCTTCAGTGTTATTGCTAACCTGCATCCAGCAACTACCTCCTCGTCCTCTTCCAGTCACGTCCACAAATGTCAGTCATCAGCATCACTAGCATCCGTCAACATGAAGCAGCCAAATGTCAACTAGTGGTACCCACCACTGTGGATAATCCAATTTTCTGAAGACCTCTTGATGACAAAAATGCGGTTGGGGTCAGAAGCATGTTAAAAGATCAAGAGGCCAAAGAGGAAGATTTTCTCTGCTCTGATGCCCAGTTACTGATGTCATCAAGGAGGAGAAGGAATCGGTCCCCCAATCGTCAAAAAAACCCGAGCGGTCGGCAACGCTTGCAATCCCTCTTGGCTTGTAGCCCGCAGGCCCTGGATCCCAAAATGTCAGACGACAAAGTCACCTGTGGGGATGATGATAAATGACACATTGCGGATCCAAACCCTTTGGTCTTTTCAGCAAATTTGCTTCCCGAGCGTTCATCACTGGACGGGGGGGAAGAGATGGGGTAGTTCACCCCCGGGTTCTGCCTCAAAAAGGGGAGGGGGGGGCGGCGCAGAAGTCCGCGATATGATTCCGCCAGCCCGGTCAGGCAAACCCCGCTCCTGGTTTATCCCGTCAAAAAGGTCCAGGACCTCTCAACCCTGGGCCTTCTTTGCCCAAGCCTCTGATTCCCCCACGATTTTCCATATGCCTTTCTTTGCCGAAAACCCGCATAATTTAAAAGGCAAAAACCTTAGGGGGGTTAACCCCCAGAACTTTCTATTTCACTTCAGGGGAATGCATGAGTTGAAAGGGGGGGTAAACACTTGGCCAAAAAGCCCGGGACCGACGCCGAGCCCCCCAACCCCCTGTCACACCCTCTGTTCCCCCTCCTCCCCCACCACCAAGCTTTCCTCAGGGGCCCATGTTTTCCCCAAAGAGTCATGACCCGGGGATCACCCTCCGCTTAAACCTCCCCGTCGCCCAGTACCACCAGCACCACCAAAAAGAAAAAATCCTACCCCTTCCCCCTTTCCCACCATTTTTAAACGACCTGACCCCCTCCCAGCGGCCATCAAAGCAGCCAGTTCTGTTTTCCCCCGGTTTGGGAGCAGAAAAAAAAACCTTTAACCCAAAACCAAATCCCAAAGCCAAAATCCTAAATGCCCGGCAATTGCCGGGGCTTTTGACCTTTGGGGAAATTTTTTCCCTTTTCCCCTTTCTGGTGGCACAGATGGGTTCCGCCACGTCGGGCCCCTTGCCTCCCCCCAAATCCCAAAGATTCCGAGCAGGCATTTCTTTGCCAAAAAAACCCCTTTCCCTGCCCTGGCCACCCAGGGTGTCATCTAAAATTTAAAGGGCCGTTGTCTGCATCTGTGGCCGGAAAAAAGCCCAAATCGGACCACCGACCTTTAATAGTAAGAAAGGGCCCAAGGCCGCTATACCCTTTTGACAGCTCACCTGGGTGGCTGGGGGGATGCCCCTTTGGGGGGTGACGGGGTCTCAGGTCACGCACCCCTTTCAAAACCGCGGGGGAGGGTTGCGGGGTTTTTTTCCCCCCCAAGGTCCTTTTGGGGGGCTTTTCACGTGCCCAAAAAACCAGGGGGGGTTTTAAAATTTTAATTGTTTGGAACCGCCCCACACACGGTCAGGAGCTGTGGAGGGGCTCCCCCGAACGAGCCCGGAGCTCTGGTTTGGTGCCAAGAACCTTTCCCCGGAAAGGTGGGGGTGCGTTAACGGGGGAAAATTGCTGGCCCCCATTACGATGGGCAGGCTGGAGCACTTTCCCTTCCCCTGGCAAATTTTCCATGAACCTTGTCGTCCAAAAAATTTTCCCTAAAGAGCTCCCCCGGGCTGGCTCCCTTGTAGAAAAGGGGAAAAATTTTCTCAAAAATTCGATTCGGCCCATTTTCGCCAAATTTTTTCCGACAAAAAAATCGTTTTGTTCCAAATTTAAATTTGGACGAATCGGGGTTAAAAAGCGCTTTTTTTCCAGGCTGCACAGAGCCTGCAGGGTGCTGTGAAGTTTTTGGGGCCATGCTTAAATATGCAGAGCGAGTTTGGTTTGGTCTTCATAAAATTTTGGGTTGTTTTTGGTATGACACGAAAGAGGGACTGCCGCCGCTTTTAGAATTTGTTTTCACTAAAAAATTTCCCTGGGACTTAAGAGGGCAAAACTGCCAAAAAAACTGAAGCGGGAATTTTGCCTGATAAAGTCATCCCAGAAAAAAGCGGGAAAAAAAAAACAAGCTGAGAGCTCGGGTGGCAACTTTAGTGACAGGTGGGGAGGTGAGGGGCGGCCCCCAAGCAGCATGGGTCAGGCGGGGCCCACAATGCATTTGTGGGTGGAAAAAACAGGAGGAAGCCA